>BGPR01010270.1:19742-53264 GCA_013235015.1 Araneus ventricosus | reverse complement strand
CTGTTATTGCTGGATTCAGTTACGTATTACTGCCGTTGGGTACGCCACAGGGTGGTTGCTTAGCGGTACAACTCTTCAAAGCGAAGGTTTGGTTTATGGGAAACTGATCTTTACCAGCGGCTCTTGGCATCGGGCTTTACGACGGCTTTGCGAAAGCCGATACAACACCGTTGCCCTCATTCGCTGACAACGACCACCTCAAATACTGTTGTTAACCCAAAACTTAGACAGTTTAAATGTCTGTTCCATAATCCGACAGCAGACAGGTGGTTGTCTGTGAATTGAACAATAGCTAGAGTATTGGCTTCTGAAAAAATGGTTATTAACGTTGTTTTTTGAATCCCTCCTTCTCACATACGGTAAAAATTCTGCAGAGAATTTGAGGGGCATGACCCTGAAGTATAAAAATGCCTGAATCTGACGGCAGTTTATCAAAAAATAACAAATTTAAGTTACATAACTTTTTTGCATTGCGTATTCTTTTTGTTCTCTTCTCTTTTTTGTAGTCCATCGGTGGTTTGAAAACTGACCTCAATACATTTACTAACATTACACATTACTTACAAGGGTTAACTTCATTTTTTATCAATTCAAGGTCCGCAGAATATCAAACCTGATCAATCTTTATTTATATTAGATGGGCAACTTTTAAACTTTAAATATTGGAAATGATATACTATCGATTTTTCCTTTTTCATTCATTCTATTTCCTCTTGATTTCTTTGAAAGAAAAAAAATTTCTTTACTTAAAATAACAATTTCTTGGAACAACATTTTGTTTTTCCACTTTATGTGAATTGATTTTTTTTCCTTGTGATTTCATTATAATCTTGAGAATCCCCCTAGAGAAAGAAAACCTCAATCATACTGTTCTGAAAACACTAGACAGCCACCTATAATTCTATACCAGCGGAAACGTCTAAAATTTAAGTTCTCAGAGATCCTTTAGGGGTCTTTATGTTTGTGGAATTTCTTGTTGTTCAAAAATTTTAACTTGTTCAATGTCTTAAAATTATTATTTCCTTGCACTCTTATCAGAATGAGTGTTTCAGATATTGTTTTCCTCAGGCCCAGATATGTGCACCTTCCCATTAAAACTCAAATAACCAAAACACAGATTAATTTTTTGGGAACAACAAATTAATAACGATATTTTCAGCTTCCTAAAAATTACCAAATCAATCTTGTTCCCCTTGTAATTAATATATTATCTTTTCAAGATTTTGGAGAATAATTAATGTCAATTTTAAAAGAATGTAACGTTTATGTATTAATGTAATACAAAAAATTGACCAAATGAATATTCTTTTTATCTTGAGAATAAATTTCGAAAAATTAAATACATTAATGCGCATAGAAACAGGGTCCTCATTTAACATTAGAAATTTCAAAATTTAATTTTTCTTCACTCCTCATTTCAGGGTTCCTTCAGAGCCTCATGATATAGCATGGCTAGATTGTTGCCTCTTTTAGAGAAAAGTGGGGTTTGCAACATTCCCATGCAGATAGTGCATGCCCACCCTTTTAAATACATTTCTGGTGCTTCCGGTTTTATTCCATGGTTCCAGGAACCAACTTTTGCGCACGCATTACAATTTGGATTCTTGAATTGTTTTGCAATGTACGGATGCTGCTATTTCTCAGCGGCAAAATAAAACTACTGATTGGTATATCCCAAACTAGATACGCAAAGTTATTGGAAAACCGAAAGGGTTTCAGCAGATGATGATAGCGCCAAAGATATCTTTGCCCAAAACACATTTTATGATTCGTCATCTTAGGCCATTGAGTTAGATAAGCCAAAGATATTTAAATATTTTACGATTTTAGAATTCCTTTAGTAGCCTCTTTATTAGAACATTTTCCAAAGAGATATTCCTTTGCAGATGAACGGAGATGCGAAAATGTCGTAAAATCAGAACACAAAACAGAATACGATACAATTTTATTGAAGGTATGAAATTGATGTTTCTTTACTATAGCGGCAGGTACAATATTTATTACATTGAAATATTATTCTCAATTAAGATTTCAACTTAGCAAGGAAACAATTTTTTATGTTTGTGAAGAGAAAGCATGTTGAAAAGAAATATATTCTACCCATTTACAGAGCTCGATTCCTCTTCTAAAGATTTTCCATTGAATAAATTTCCTTTCATTCAAATGGACGGTTTTGGTTTTGTTTGTACTATGGCCACACATGGCTGGTATAAAAGCAAAGTCTTGATCTTCAAGCAAATTAAAGTTTTAATATAAGTTAACAATCCAAAACACTCATAAAAGAAAAAAATTTTTTATATATTTGCATGAAATATCAACTTATGACCGTGATATTTGTTCTCGCTGGGATGCAAGGTCTAATATTTTAATGAAAAAATACTTTTCATTAAATATTAAAATACATTATCTGTATCGAACCATTTTTTTGTTAAAATGAGAATATCAATTCATAGACAAACGATTTTTTTGAAAACGCAAACCTAAAGTACATTCCCTATTTGTTGTATGAGTACGTTTGGTAATACTGAAATACAAGAAAAATGTTTTAATGAACTTTTGTAAAATTAATTTTATAAATAGTTAATTTTTAAATAAGCCCAAAATCCCAAATTACCAAATGAATGAACATTTCTTATTATAATTAATAATCATTCTGCTTTCTGTTCTGTTTCAGGCAGACAACAAATTCTTGTTTGTATTTTACTTCAACAATACAAAAGTGGCTGCAAAAAGAAAATTAATTTTAAAATTTAACAAATTATGAAAAATTTGAAAAGAAATGAAATTTGCGTCACTAAAAGTGGTTTTTAAACTTTAATAACTTATTTACAGATTAACACCAACAACTTTCAATTTCGGCTTTCGTATAGATGATTTTTTGGTGCAGAATAACTTCCAGAAATTAGGTATTTTTAATTAATTAAAACCAACAATTAATTCGTAATCAATTAAAAAAAATTAATTCTATTTAGCTATATCTATACACTTGCTATGTCTCATTTTTTGCCATTCTTTCTTTCTGATGTATACTGTTATCCCAGACAACTAAGGTGAGATATAAGGTAGATTAAAATTACAAATTCTGACAGTAAATAAGGGTTAAGTTGAATCTTTTTTGTGAGGATAAAATTTTTTGGAAGATATCACGTTAAAACTCAACAATAGAGTTCGTTAAATTTTTTTGTCTTTTTTTGCTGAAAGAGTTGACATTAATATTTCTCACTGTTTTGAAGAATTACATGTACCAAATTTTATAGGGTTAATTTGACAAAATTATGTATTTATTAATAAGGAACACACACACTCTTTAAATATGTAGATTTACCTGGTTAGTTTACATACAAAGTTCAACATTATACTTTTTTAAAATTTGATTTAGTTAAATTCTCAAACTATTCTGATATAAGAATAAGAAGAAAAAATTTTTCTCATCAATTGCAATACATCAATCAAACTTAATAATGAACAGTTGTTCTTTATTTTTTAGTTATTCCTACATATTATTTAATATTTGTATATAAATTTCATACAATTATTATAAAACTTTACAGCATTCTAATTACTTATTGTAGTAAAACTTCCTTAGATATCAGTCAATGATGCCATTTTTTTAATTACCTAGTATTTTCTTTTCTTTATAGTTAAATTTAGGTTGAAGGTCATTTTATATATTTTAAATATTCTAAACGTTAAAATAAAATCTTTCATGATTAAACAAATGTAGAAGCACTTTCTAAAATCTTTCGTCACCAGCCCTTCAAGCTGACACAAATATATATGTAAAATCTCTAATGGAATGATACTGGCTCTTCATTGGGCAGTTTTGGGTTATATTTCATATAGATGAACATCTTTTGGACATGAAAAGTTTTGCTATTTGTTTTGACAAAGGAAATTCGTTTGGAACTCTAGACAATTAATAAAGAAATTTCATGCATTGTATCTTAAAGATAACCAAACTGATAACTAATTGAATTCTTTTTTGCAACTAATCATCTTCAAATATCACCTGTACATTAATAAAATAAATATTGTATAAAAATTGGAAAACTAATGAAACAATCTATTATTCAGAATTCATTAAAATACAGTCATAGAAAGTGGATTCAGTTCACATTTCAATTTTTGGTGAAACACTATTCAAAGAACTAGAAATGCAAGTATTATTATTTTGACATTTACTCTTTTTTATCCTTAATTAAAATTAAGCACTTTTATAGTTCACTCAAGAAATAGATATTTTGGTAAACATTAAACTAATATTTTGTATTTAGATATTTAAGGTATTAAAATCTTTGAAATCAAATTTTTCAATTCAAATTTCGTAAATTCAAAATTTATTCTGCTTAATCGATTATTTGCAGTGTATATTGTAAAACATTAAAATAATTCATAATCGAGAACAAGCAGTATATAAATTTACAAGAAAACCTCTCAAAAGCATATTAGAGTAGGTTAAAATCTGATTACAAAACTTCGCTCGTTAAAATACGCAGATAAAGTCAAATTAAATCAAAGTGTATGTAAAAAAAGACACACTTTGTGAGACGAAATTGGGATGGATGACACTATAATCAGATACTATAAGAAAATTTTGATAAGAAGATTGAACTTAACAAGTTGTCATATCAGTTATTCAGGGCTTGGAATTTCTCCCTTGCCTTGGCAACACTTGTTTGTTTTGACTCACTTATATGACTCCCATGGTTCGGTGGAAACGTGTATTTACAGTAATGAATTGCTTGAAGAACCTTGAAACTTATTCTACTTTTGTGTTGCTCGACGCCACATTTTGCCAGACTAGGTGAGGATGTACTGCGCGTCACTCGTGTTCTCTAGTGATAGATCTCATTACCTTTTCTACTACCTCGGACATAGCAGTAGGTTAGTGGGAAATGGTAGGTTCAAATTGTGCAGTTAGCAATGTTAGATCCTTTTCACAAGGGCAATTGCTGTGACAGAGGCCATGACACAGCTAAATATATAATTATCAGTCCAGTTTTAAATTGTACGTATATAAGCAAAATAAAACAATGTAAACTGCATCTAGGATTCCACGCCTTTAATCCCCAAAGAACTTGGGTGCATGCACATTTTGTCAATGGAATAAGGTTGCAGGCTACAGATGTGAGATATTTGGGATCATATTTTAAGTCTACATTTCTACACATGACAGCTGGGTTTTAAGACTTAAATGCTTCTAAACTCTCCATCAACACATACATGGAGGAGAATTAAAGTTCAAATGAACCTGATTCAATGAAGATTAATTTCTACAGAAACGTATCTTAAAATTTGATCAACTCCACATTTTAAATAGCAACGGACTTCATTGTTCTTGCTGCCTGTTGGACCCTGATTGAACCAACTGGACTGGATCTTTGTGCAAGAAAATACAACATTTTATTCACTAACATGTCAATGACCCAATTATAAAATGATCAAATATATGAGGAAACTAAAGTCAACTTTATCTTTTACGAAAGCCCTTTCATGTTAGTTAAAGTATAGAAGATACAGGGCCAGCAGGTAATGCGCGATAAACAATATAATAGATGGCATAACTTCAGTCAACTGAGACCAAACGCTGGATTGCATGATCGACTAGATAAATTGTAAAATTGTTATTATTTTATTCGTTAAACTGTGACGAGTTTAAGTACATAGAAATGGGAAAACCGTGTGTGTGTGTGTATTGTGTGATTGGCAAAAAAATAATCGTCGACTCTCTCTTCTGCTTCATCTGGCCAGCCACAGATAGTTGCAGTGGCCACCATTGTTTTTTTTTCAAATCCTTGCACCGATCCGGTGCGTTTGAACTTGTCTTCCAGCCTAAAGGAGGATTAAACACATTTTGATAAACAAACTTTGGAGGGTAAAAAAACAAAACGAAGCATTGTGAAAACTCGAAAATTGGTTTATTTTTTTTTACCAGGTCCCTTTTAGTTTCAGCCAGTTCTCTTTTGTGAAACTCCCTACTATGCCGTTACTACCTTAAAATTTCAGCATTTGTATTTCTGCTTTAGTAAACCGCATAATATCTGTTGAATATTTTATTCATTTTGGTTTGTGACAATCTGGCTTCAATCTTTGTAAACTCACCGCTCACTAACGAAACACACACCAACCACTTACGCTCCTGTGATCATGCCTCAGATAGTCTCAACTTCTCCTGGCAACGCCATCTGTCAAGATATTTTCTAAACTTCCCTTCTGGAGCCCACCTCAATCTTATCATTACAATTCATCTAAGTAATTGGGTATAAATGCAGATGTATGGGAAGGGCAAGGCCGAAATATAGTCACATAATCTATTTGACTCTTGGGAAAATTTTCCCTTTAAAATCATGGAACAAAATATTCAGGGTGGATAAAATCTGATCGGTTTGTTTATAAACTCAACAACTTTTATACTGGCAATATTATTGTGTATATAATTAAACCACTTTTCATTTTGCAAAACTCAGGTGTTTAAAAACTTCCTTTGTATGGATGCAGTTAAGACAGGTGGAGAGAAGATTTATTTCTTATGATAACGAACAATTTAGTGTTTAAGAAACTAGATTTCTATTTTTTGGGATGTGAATAATTATGCATTACTTGAGGGCAAGAAAAGATTTGCCTTTTACACACAGGATGAGTTCAAAATCAAGTAAGGAGATCTCAAAAAATCAATGAAAAGGAAAAGTATGTATTATTCTCAGAATGTTTGTTTTCATTATAAGGGGCCAGTGTTTTCAATACCTACAGCAGAGCAAGTTTGAAAGAAAAGAAAATATAGTTTTTAAAAACTTTTTTTTTATTACTTGATAATGCCTCTTAAAATCAGGATCAAAATCAATAGTCGTTCGATGTGTTATTAAGGAAGCGAAAAGGACTTGCTACTTTTTTCCAGATATTCAAAGAACAGAGAGGGATAATTTTCCTCTTTGAAAGTTGAAGGAGATAAATTTTACATCAGTTGAAAAGAATTGTAAAGTGTTTATCTGTTTCACTTGTTGATTTGCAATTTCATCACTAGAATTTTTTAACCTCGAAAACCTTAATTGAAAACGTAATCTGATGTGTGCTCTTTTGATAATGAATTTACTTAGGGATAAATATATAAATTATTTTATTATGTTTCTGTAGTAATATTAAAACAGAGAATTCAAGCCATTACTGGGAAAATAATAGAAGAATTTGAAAGGATTGCCTGCAATTTTAACAAGGAATGAAATTGCAGAAGCAGTAGTAATCTCGTTTTTTAAGTTTAGGTGAAGTTCAAATTAATCCTTAAAAAATTCAATAAGTAAATTTTTCAAACAAATAAAAAAAATAAATTGCATTGTGAAATTTTCTTAACATGGTTATGATAAATAATTTCTATTGTGAGTCATTTAGTTTAGTTTAGTTTAGTTATACTAACGTCCCGTTTTGAAACAATACGACCACCCAATTTTTAGGACCGACCTGTTGGTGGAACTACGTTTGATGACAGCAGTGGCTCCTTCAGACTAGCAACCTCTTAAACTTACCAACCTTATACCGGTGCAGCAAGCAGGGACGGATAGGTGCCGACACCCCACCAGCAGTATAAAGAGGTAAAGGATATTTCATATCATAAAAAGAACATTTAAATTTTAGATATTAATATTGGAAAGAAAAAATCTCCATTTAACTGCATAATGCTTATCCATTATACCACCTTATTTCTAGAACCTATTTATTGTTTCTTGTTCAGAAATTCAGAAACCAGTTCTACTCAATTATGTTTCTTTTAAACTAGTTATGAAAGGGCTATGATGAAATATAAGAGGAGAAAAATACATGGTTATACCCGGTGTCCCCATAATGACTATAAACTCAATAAGCATAGAGTCTCAGAGTGAAAGTGTCCAGCCCCAGTCAAAATTGTAAGAAAATTATTCCTTTCAGTCTCAGAGTATGAAAGAGTGTTCCCGGCCTCAGTCTCAGGTATACTTGAAGAATTATCCAGCCTCAGTCTCAGAGTATGAAAGAAATTGCCAGCCTCGGTCTGGAGGTAGAAAAGAATTGTCAGCCTCCGGTCTGGGTAGCAGAAAGGTGTCAGCCTCAGTCTCAGGTGAAAGGTGTGCAGCCTCAGTCTCAGGTATGAGAGAAAGTGCTCCGGCCTCCGGTCTCGGGAGCAGAAGGTGTTGTCAGCCTCGGTCTATGATGAAGAGTGTCCAGCCTCCAGTCTCAGACTCAGGTCTCAGGTATGAAAATTGAGCTAAAGCCTCAGTCTGGGTAGCAAGAAGGGTACTTCCGGCCTCAGGTCTAAGGTATGAAAGGTGTCCAAGGGGTGCCATGCGTCGTCCCATGGTCCAAGGGTTTGAAGGTAGCAAGACCGTTGTCGGACCCGTCGCGGAAGCCAATTTAGAACAAATCAAGCACATTAATCGGTTTGATATTTAAGATGGCAATGCCATTTGAAACGCGTTGGATGAACTGACGACGGTATCGAGATCCTCCCAAGTTTTGTTTAGCAGAGCCAGATTAGTTACCATCTCCGTTCTTCTAGCATTTTCAACTGAAGCTTCTAATTTCGATCAGTCCACAGCCTATACATGCTTTAATATGCATACCAGATGATCTTTTCAACACTTTTCCAGTTAACTTCGATCACCTTGTGCATGTGTTACTACTTAAATTATTTAAAATCTAGTACCTTATTGGAGTGACGTCGTAGGTTTTAGAACAATTCTCAAAGTATTAGAGGGGTATGATTCTTTCAGATGTATGTTTCTTGGACATTTTCATCTTCTTAGGAGAAAGAAACAGGACTATGCCCAAATTTGACATTACAGGACCTCAATTCAATATTAAGTTTAGAATTACAATATTTCATTTAGTGCTCACAGTGAAAACAAGTGAATTAAGACTAAACAGCGTCAGTGCCATTTCAGAGAAGTAGACAAATGACGCAAAAAATGAGAAAAAAATGACTGGGAGATTTGGCACATTTAAAGACCTTATAATAGCCAGGTGAGTATAATTGAAGTTGCACTTTCAAAAGGCTATAGAAAAGGAACCCACTGAATTAGAATGAGCTGATGCTTCATCAAAGCCAGCTATTTAACATCGTGACATTGCAGCAGCAGTCTTTGTTCAAAGCCCATCCCTTACGACAAGGTGGAATGAACCACAGCAGATAAAATCGTTTTCAATTGTCCTAGGCCAAAAACCACGTAGAAAAGTAAAAAATGAAATGGGTTTTAATTTATTTTTCTTAAAAAACCACAATACAAAAACAATAACTCATGAAACCATCAAGATAAGGAAGTCGGGCTCGACCTGCTTAGAAATGTTCAATATTAACATCCTGCCGTTTCTCCTATGGCTGGAAGCGGAGGGCAACATGTTCACAACTGATCAGACTGTTTCAGTGGTGATATTGTGAATGTTGCGTGTGGTTTTGTTCAGCTAAGTTTAATCGGACTCCCGAACACAACATCTTGGTAGCCCTCAGCCAAGAGTCGCAGGGGTTCTCAGGTGATCGTGAGCCAGGCTGGTGATGGGAAATGGCATTCTGTCATTTCAAATACAGATTCAGCAGTTTACGTCACTGTTTATTTTTTTAGTATGCGGTGCCATCTTTCATAAAATTCTGCCTCACACATCCAGGCTATTTACAGGTACAGGTGGCCTGGATTGCGCAAAAGATTCAAACGTGTCCCATTTTACTGCTGGGATTTTTTGGTTACAGAGACAATCTCTGCCTCGAAAAGAAAGTTTAACTTTAAAGCACTTTGCCGTAAAGCCACTACACAAGTGACCTTTTTTGAATGAGGCAGGTTTCATTTGGAACGGATTCTCTTGCCCATTTTACAATTTTGTTAGTATTGACAGAACGGAGGTAAATGGTTCATCTATGCATAAAATGTTTGTAGCCATATATTCTCCCTTCCATTTCAGGCAAAGAATTGCGAAAGTTTCTCATTTTGGCAGATTCAGTTGGAACCTTCATAACATACTAATTTTGAATGGAATATATCATTGCAAGATGTTTTGTAAGAATTTTACGAACCATGCCGACAGGCAGGTCTAAAGTTCAGGAAATTTCCCCATTACACTGCGCGTTCCCAAAGCATTGACAGATTCACTGCAATGCCAGCCATCCTCCATGACGTCAAACCATTGCTTTCCTCCCTCTCTGCCATTTTCACGTCAGGCTGAACCTAAATTTATCAGTATCTTCTTCCAGACCAGATACCTTCAGACCAGAACAACTTCTTAACCCTTTAATGCCCTTAATTTCTTCAATGCAGTGCCGAACATTCCACCGTTCTTGCCTTGTAAAAAAGATTCACAAGCAGGAGCTGATTCCTTCAATGATAAGTCACACGCCTAGAACAGAATAGCAGAGACTGCATGTTCTCTCCTTTTTTTTATACAGTGCTGGCGTTACGTTTTATGTCACGTCTTTTATTAGAATCTTAAAATCCTCAACCATCTTTTAAAAAAATGGTTTTTCAGAATCTTATGTCGAGTGAAGTTTCATCTATCGGACAACTTTGAAATATTTTTTTTGCTATAGAACAAATTCCCATTGCTTCACGTTTTTTATTTAGCATCTTAAAATTATTATATCTTTTAGGCAATCGTTTTATACATTTATCACGGTGCAACTCATCTAACTCAGTCAACTTTTGAACTTTTTCTTTCACCAAAGCAAATTCCCATTGCTCAGATGGAAATATCATCAGGCTCAGATCAAAATATCAGGTCATTCTGACCTCAACGTTTCCTTTTTCACGGTACTTTGAAAGTAACTTTAATTATAATCACCTTACATTAATTTCATTGACATTTGAGAGTACTTTTGTGTTATTGTTAGTACTTCAGTATCTTAAAGATGTTAATACAATGCCTTTATGATTGAACAATATTCGATATTGTTATAATGTCATATAATGTTACATGACATCGAACAATATTGAATATCAAATAACATAGGTTGTAATGCACCATGATTCCACTTAGAGATTCCCTAATGAATATGTACATAGATTACGACTATTTAATATTGCTGCATACTAAGGATTCTTTTCATCTATATTTTCCCTGTGCTGATTTTGGAACTTTTTTTGCTTAACCTTCGTTTTGATATCTCTAAAATGCAGGCTACTGTTGAAAAGTTACAAAATAAATAACATCGTAGCTTACTTTCAATTTTAATTTACTTCTTTGAAATTTGCTTATTCATCGATTAGATAAAATGATTCCTCAGAATGTATTGCTTAACTTATGAGACCAAAGACAGTTTCAACATGTTACTTTTGGTAGAATTCTAATTACTTATTCCATAGCAAACAATGATTCTATTAATGGTAGACACAAAGCTATTTATCAGGTAATGTCATTTTCCTTTTATCATAGAGAATATTTTTCTTCGTTGTTACATTCTTTCATTTTTCCCTTTCATCAAAACCACGCGTCCACCAAAATGCTTTTTTTGCTACTTTGAAAGTTTTCTTTGCATATATGAGTGGTTTCTTTCTGAGTCAATCACTTGATTTTCTTTCATCAGCGCAAGCTCCTTTTGTCAGATTCTCATCTGCAAAACACAAACAACGTGTGATTTTTTTGTCCCTGGTCTTTGCTCTTCAGTTCTTCTGAATATGGTGCTGCTAATTCTAACCCTGATAATATACAGTGTGTCCATAAATTATCTATATACCAGACTTTAACAACTTCAAACTGTCTCGATAATACATAGGGGTTTTCAACATGTAAGCAAGATGACAAAAGTTTGGTTATCAGGTGAAGAAGATTTGACTAAAACTGTGGAGCCACACACAGAAAAGCCAGTGTAGCCTGTTCATAGCAGACAAAAAATCCAGTCCAATTAATTTTGGCGCCTGAAGACAGATGCCGACCAAATCTTATGAGAGAACACTATCTGTTTTCCGCATAATGCAGGTATACAACCGAATCAGTTGATCGGGACGGTGGTTCCTCCCATCTGCTCAGTACAAGTTTGTTGACAATTGGGTATGTATTTTGGACTCTATGACCAGACACGACGTGAGCTTCTCCTGTGGGTCCATCATTTTTCGTCAAATCTGCGTCACCTACAACGAAAAATGCATTATGAGTTATCTTGTCACTCTAAATATCAACGTTATATTATTATCTAGTAATTTTAAGTTAAGCAATTAAGTTGTAAAGTAAATCGTACTGAGCAACATTTCATTTATGTAACTAAGCATCTCTAAAACAATATTTCTATTAATACTACATGACACAATATTTTTTACAGGAAAGGAAAATAGTTCCTCAATTTAGATTATAAAATTTGAACAACGCAGCTTCCTTTCAATAATGAACAGAATCAACGTCTTTTTCTGTGCCAGAATAGAAGAGCTGCTGTGCTAAAATAAATTTCTGAAAGGTTAGAAGATTCGGGCAAGTTTGCAGTTTTCTGACTTTCTGACAAGAACTCAAAATATCTTCCCATCGTGTTTTTGCTTTTCGAAGAAAGTGTAAGCACTTCGTGGAAATATTGATTTTTTTTGGTATGTAGAACAAGACAGAAGATGTTATGATGGCAGGATTTTAATTGTTTTTAATTTCAATATGTTTTTTTACTTAATAACATTAATGAAAATATTAATCGATGCCATGTTTAGCATAGAGGTTGTATAATGAGAATTTAATTTAGAAATTGTTTTACAGATCAAAGATTGCGGTTTAAAGATAATTTCTGCGTTGCATGAAGGAATAAATATGCAGTGAAAGCTTTGGCTATTTTAATATTTTTTCATAGAATAGTGACATTAACTTAACTAGTATTATTCAGAGTATTCTGAGATGAAACATAGCATTGATTTGTTTCACCATTGGTATGAATGATTAAACTTAATTAGAAGAACACAGAGTTTTATTAAAAATCAGTTTTTTGCTAATTCTTTATTAGTATGTGTAGAAGAAATAAAACATTAATTTTTCAATAATAGATAAAGTGCCGTAAGACTTTTACACATTTCTGGCATACAAAGAGGGATTTTGGTGATTCTCCACGACCCTCATTTTACTACGAAGTTAAACATAAACGCGCCGTATTCTGTAGTTATGCGAGAAAACTGAGGATATAAATTTTCCTGTGATTTCTTAAGTGTACTTTAAAATTTAAAGAACATTAACAAAAAATAGGGTCGATAAAATAAGTAAATCTTAGGATTTTATTAAGTATATGAGTAATTTGAATGTTTTAAGGGGATGGTAGACTTTAATATTAGCAAAAAAAGTGCACAACATGGAATTTTCATTTTCAGGCAGCTCACGTGCAGTCCTGGGACTTTGGTTTGAAATTAAGAAGTCCATCCCAAATATAAGCCCTCGTGCAGCTTTGGATTGGGCTTATTTAACCAAAACTAAACCTAGCAAAATAAAGAATTAGATTCCTTTTAAAAGGAATAGAGAGGAGGAACATTAAGACGTTTAATTTTGGGTGAGTTTAAAAAATGAAAATGTAAGTATTCAAAAAATAATGAAATATTTTGCTCTGAAAGCAGAAAAAACCTGGTAATTTTTACATTACATGAAAAAGATATGGTTAGATTAAATTATTAACTTCGTGCAGATTTTTGGCTTTAAAAAATCGTAATTTCAAAAAGAAAATTATGTAGAAAACTGCTATTAGAAATTTATTCAGTGAAGTTTATGTTTTTATTTTGCGATAATGTATTTAAATAAAATTGATTTCTAATTGATTAAAATAAATAAATTAATTATGATTAATTTATTAATTGACTGATTAAATTAATCTTTAATTATTACTTAAGTTTCAAGAAAAATTCAAATTCATTCCAATCCACGTAAATAATGCTTTATGGAACTTTTTCTGGTTTTTTTTCTCATGGGATGTCTTAATGTAGTTAGTGTCTTCTTTGAAGTCATCTTTAGCAGTGCACACGATTTATAATTTAAGCGTATTCCAACAATAAAGCGTATCCTCCAAATATACATTCATTTTGTTTTCTTTAGACCTTCTAAAGATGTTTGCTTTTTAAAAATAATGTATGAAAATATATTATTTCATTGTGTGTGAACTGATTATTAAAATTGGAGAAAGAAGTTACAGTAAAGGAATTGATTGCAAGTTCAAAATCATGAACCGATTTTTATAGTATTTACTTGTATCCATCCACATTTGTGTGACGTAATGTGAGAGTTTTAACCAAGTTCTTTCTTACAGATTTTAAAAAGTCATATTATTATTCTATTATAATATAATATGTTTCGACAGATCAATTATTATCGATTAAAATTCGATTCATATACTCTAAAAGAAACTTCGTTCCATCACAAGGGAAGTAACAGATGCGGAAGGAGCGCCGTTTAGTCTTATCGGAAGGAAAGTTACAGTTAAAATGATACGAAGTTAACAATTTAAGGATATAGGAAATGTCTAAATATTTATGAATGCGTTATTTCCGCAGTATGCCGCAATCAAAGCTGTTATCTCGGATGGGAAATTTTAAGCTTGTCGAATTTAGAGGCGTATGAACAATGGAGTTAACTTTTTTGTGTGATGTACGCCGAACGCATAGCGCAAATTTAAATTTGGATTAAATTGCTTATCGTACTGAAAGTTGAAGCGCATGATCTCACAGCACAAGAAATAATTTTTAGTGGAAAATTAAAGATAATTTACAAAAGAAATGAATATTTATAAGGGCGGGTGTTTTTAAATTCAGAGAAATTGTTTTTCTATTTCTCGCATCTCATTAAAGCGGGAAAAAGCTTTATTTTCTCGAGAGGACCTCTTAACATAAAGCCCACGAAATCTTTGCGAAATTTTTTTTCACCATAAATCATTTAGAAAAAGAGGCTTTGTTTCAATCCTTTATTTAAAGCAGAAAACTAATTACTTGCATTTTACTCATAAAACATGCTATTGAGTCATTGATGCAGGTTCGAGAAGTTGCATACTGTTATATTTTCTTATAAATATTTGTTTTATTTTATATTCCATCATTATATATAATGTGTATATACGTATATAAATATTTATAAAGTGATAAAGAGAAAATTTATTTATTAAACTTTTCATGGTGGTAGAAATAAAATCTTCTTTCGCCTAATTTTAAAGATTAATTATTCCTAATAATTTTTTTGTGAATGTATGTAAATCAATACACACCAATTTTGAGGGTAAATTATTTTTTCTTGCCTCTTTTATTTAAAAGTTTAAAAAAAATTTGGTGAAAAATCCAATCCCGTCTAACAAAGACGTGAATATTCATAAGGACATACGTTATTTTAATTAACATAAATTGTTTTCAATTCTTTCCTTTTCATTAAACTGAAAAACATAATTTTCTGAAAAGCATATTATTTAAGATAACGCCCACGATATCCCTTTGAGAAAATAAATTTTGCCTCATTAACCTTTTAGTTAATGAAGTTTTGTTTCTACTGTTTATTTAAAAATAGGAACAAATGACTTGTTTTCTAATTTTGCTCGATTCCTAAACCTTCATTTTTACTCTTAATTATTCAAAATTCTACCAAATGTTATTGCAAAAATAACATAATAAACCTTCCTAATCATTTCCTTTATACTGACACAGTGATACAAAATTCCTTAATTGCACTTCATCCAAAATAATTTCCTTATATCTTCTTCTTCTTTTATAATTTCTTTATATCTTATATCTTCTTTATTCTTCTATAAATCTACTAAAACACTAAGTAATGAAAATGCAAGGAGGCAGGTGAATGCACTAGCATTTTGTTCTACTGTAAAACATTTATTTTAATCCAACGAAAACTTTGTTACATAAACATATTCGACATTTTGAAGGATAAATATGATTTATATGATAAATATGTAATATCAGAAATTAATTTAGTGGAGTTTTTTTACTACAGGCTTGTAGCAAATGGAAGTAAACGGATTGAATTCAGTGAATTTACAAATTAAGGGCTACTGTTCAGCAATGGATTCCGAGACTACCACTTTTGGATGATTTTACACCAGAAAGGGGTGTCAGGCAATGAGTCATATGAGCGCATTTCCGGAGTTCTTTGTTAGATCTAACTCAGTAATATGTAAACACCACCCTTCCATTCTTAACTTCCCCCTATTTTGATGAAAATAACTCCGCCTGGCCCATGCGCAAGAGCGTGGAGGGTTTCCGAATCCGTTGCTAAACAATAAATATTTTAAAGTAAATAAAATGTTTATCTTAGAACTTATGTCGAAAAACTTATTGAAAAATGACAACATCCGGTTTAATAAGGAATTCTCACGTATTAAGATTTGTTTATGCATACTGATACATAGAAAATACACACAACTCATTCCATTTACATAGCCAATTATAGAATTAATCTAATTAATTTCAAAGAGCATTGGTTTCAGTCATAGGACAAAAAAGACATCGGTTCAGTTTAGCTATGTTAATTTCCTGTTTTGAAAAACACAAGGGTTATTTTGGGATTCACCTCGTTATTTTGAATTTCGGCCAGATGACGAAGGCGACACCTGGCATCCTCCTATTCAAACTTTCGCACCACACCAGCGTGGACGTTTGGCCCTTTATGTATGATTTAACGGGCAGGAGGCCCATGTACACTTAGAAATTTCAGAGGAATCGGGTTACGGCCGCGAAGTCGAAACCTTACCACTAGGCCACCGTAGCCTTTAGAAAAGACATCGGAGCTATCTGATTAATCCATTTAAATCAGAGACATTCTCGGAAAAAATTCCAATAGAAAACTCCTCGGAACGAATATCACAGTTATATTAGATATGGAGTACATGAACCGTCAAAGAATACCCCCGTGTATATATATATAAAATGCATACGTGTCTGCAGAGATTACAATTATTTTAGTAACTATAATGGGTAACTGTAAAGCGAATTATCTTAAATTATTTTAATTGTGAAGCAAAAATTTAATAAATTGAACACCCATCCGATAATTAATTTTCCTTCTTGCTCCCAAAATAACTTTTAATTAGTTTCTTTTTTCAGAAAAATATTTGAATTTTTAAAAAATTGAATTCGTCCTCCATTTAACTCTATGAAAGTCGATAAACTGCGATAATCCCATTTTTAAAAAAGTGAAACTAAATCGCCAGAGTTTACATAATATAATTAAATTTTGTTCTGATGAAGGGTACAAAGAAAGCACCTTTCTCAAACAGAATGGGTGGATGGAAAGGAAATTTCTTCATTTTCACAGAATAAAAACAGATTACCTGATTCTGCATTACTAAATATAAGATAATTAAGTGCAAACTAATTACCGAATAAAGTATTAATAATAATATTAATACATTAAATATTGATTCATCCAGGCAGTAAGATTTTAGGAGGGTGTAAAGAGACACAAAACATAATTACCTGGAAACATTTAATGAAACAGATACAGCACTCTTTCAGCACCCTGTGACGGTCGTCTGTCTGCACGCTTTCGTCACTGTGGAAATGCAGCTTCGCCAGGAACCTTTTCATGTTCTGGAACAGATGATAGTCGCTGGGAGCAAGATCTAGACTACATGCGGGATGGTCAAACACCTCCCAACTGAACTTCTGCAGCTCCACATGAGGGCGAGCGTGGTCGTGGAACATTCCTCCAGCAACTATCATCTGTTCTAGCATCTGAAAAGGTTCCTGTCTAAACAGAATTTCCCCAGTGACCACGCCGACGTGAAGACAGACGGCCGTCACAGGCTGGCTCCGATTTCCAGTGGTAGATCTCTTCAACACCGGGGTACAAAGATTGGTCTCACGGTATGACACGTGCTTCAATTCCGGTGGTTATTATATTCAGACGTAGCTGAAAAAGTGTTGTATCTGATTCAATAAATGTTTCCAGTAATTATGTTTTGGGTCTCTTTACGGCTTCTGGGAAACTTACTTTCTAGATGTACCAATCATTATAGAAGTTTCACTGCAGACAACAAAATATTTTTTAAAGCAATTTTTTTACACGAATAAGCCAATATTCTCTGGTAATAAGGACACTATGAACAAATCAAATAGATTCTGTGTAGGCAAATTAGGGTTTTATGGTTTGTGTCTGAATTAACAACATATAGAAAGACTTCCCTGGGAAGGCGATGCTCTGAGCGTGCATTACACTCGTTATAGGACATCTTATATTACTGAATCATACTGAGATCATATGGGGATTAATGCTATATAAAATTCTGTTATTTTCAGATAAAAAATTTAAAAAATAAAGACATAGTCCATAAAATGAATCGACCTTTTTCAGTGTCGTGGGTAATAATCTCACAGATATTTTATTTATCATATTCTGTGTTTCTAAAGCACAATTATTCTCCGTAATGCCCATTTCCACATACTGGAAGATATGAACACAAATAAACTTTTTTCCAAAATATGGAAGAATAAATTCATTTATGAAACAGAAATGAGCTAGGAAGCTCATGATAGTAGTGAATATATTCATGGATAATCTGTAGTAGCCGGTGAATCCACTGAGATAAAATATGGCGTCATATGATATATACCACCTACTCCCAGTGTTTTTAACTAGCTAAACTACTTTTAGATGTAATATTGTTAATTAATTACACGTTACACAATGACACGAAGTTTATTGTTGTTCTAAAAGAGGAATTTTAAACATTTATTTTGGATAACGCACAGTTCATTTGATAGATTTTAAATGCAGTTTTACGTTTATGATACGAAGCATTACTGTGGGCAAGGAATTGAGCAGACGATAAAATATTCGAACTCATAAAAGAGAAGTCCCAATGTCAAGGAACAAGCAAACGCTTTTATTGATTAGGATCTCGGATGTTTGTTTAGACCTGAAGAAACCGATATTTTCCAGCCGAGGGGACATTTGGAAGGCAAATATGATTTTTAAAGCCTTTTTTACTGAGTTAAATACTGTTAAGTTGATCGAAAGTGCAATAGTTTTCACAATAGAGGATTAGTTTTTATATCATAAAAGCAGTTCTTTTTTCTGTTTTTGAAGATCCTAAAGAGAAATAATTTTTCCTCTCTAAAAATTTAAGAGAGAAGTTTTCCTGAGTGTAAAGAACGTAAAAGCGTTTTATCTGCGCCACGAGTTAAATATTTATCATTCTAAATATTTACTCACGAAGATTCTGTTTATTTTTTCATATTCTTTGCCAAAGTCGTTATGAATTTTTACTTTCTTATTTTAATTCATAAAAGTTTTGTGGAATCTGTTAAGAAAGCCCTCTATGATATTAAGTAATATACCCATATTCTGAAAGATTATACTAGTAGTTCTGCAAGCAGTAGAGTTCGCGTCAAAAATAAAAAAGAAACCCTAGGATATATTATTCCTTACAAGATTTATCCAATGCTGTCACTAATTTTGAAAACAATTATTTTTCACGGGACGCATGACGTCATAATTTGTCTCTCGAGGAGGTACCTTCTTTGTCCCCATATATAGAGGAAAGTGACGTAAAACCGGGTACCTTGATTCTGGCTCTATTAGCTCTCCCTTTTAGCTGGCAGATTCTGAATTACACTTCACTAGTCAAGAAGAATCAACGGCCATAATGAGCCGTGTTGTTGCTATGGAATCCAACTGTGTCTGAGTAGGTGAATTTGTTTTAAGACCTCAACTCTCTAATGCGTTTTGGTTTTTAAAAAATCCTTATATAATAACCATCACAGTTATAAAAAACTATAGTTAATTCAGCTTATGTCCAGCTTATTGCATATTTACTAAAGATTTATACCATATCAAACAATGAGGATTTAATCCAATTGTTGCGCGGTTCTATTTCGTTTTCCATAACCATTGCACTCGGGATAAAACCGGATATGCCAAGTGGCGCAATATCAGGCCAAACAGTATTGATGATTCTTCCAATGAATACGATAAAAACACATCAGACATTGATTGTTTAAATCGTAATTTTGTATTTTCTAATTTAAAGAAATGAGAAAGATGGGTCCAACGCAGAAACTGCCTTAGCTGGGCCCTCAAAAGCTGCAGACGACAAATGCATTATATGTAAATTTTGTGACAAATATTCTTAAATTGTCATATAAAATGAAAATGGCAGCTACTTTTCCAATGAAAATCTAGTTTTCCTAATTTTCCATAACTTTAACATGTGTTGTGTACTCTGCTTTACCCCATTAATGGAGAAAACAGGTTGGTTTCACTTTTTATATAAAAAAAATCATTGGTAAAAAAAGTAGTGAACCTATGACTTTTCTGGAAAGATATATTGTACTAAACAATGAATATTTTAACAAAATTTGACAAAATCTATGTGGAATAGTTTAGCTTCAGCAGGCTTTTGAATCATAACTACCCTGGTTTACCCTACTTTTCCTTACACAATTTTACAAATCTATATTTACAATATTAAGCAAATGAATGTAGAATATTGCGCACGTACATTATGCACAAATTTGACTCCTTGTATCTACAAAAATAAAATGTTAATTTATTAATTGAGTCTTTAAGAAGCCAATGTGAGAAAGTCCGGAAAAAAATTGGGAAATTGATGTTTTTTAATACAATAATTTTTAAAATTTTTGGTTCATTAATTTCATTAGTGAAATTATAGCCTTGAAGAAACTAAGTCTTCTAATGAAGCAACGAGTCAATCTTTTAATAACTAAAAACAATGTTATTAATTCCATCAAAATTTACAAAAACCATAAGACATCAAAAAATGGAATCCACTTTGGCTTCTGAGCGAATCAATTAAGTTACATCAACAATATATTGGAACACATTTGCAGAGTTTTTACGCTCGGGAGTGGATGTAGTCTTCATATTTTTATACATGAACTGTTTGGCTAGACCGTTAAAAAGAACATACTTTCAAGAAAAGAGGAAAAAATTATTAGATGGAACTGAATAGGAAAAAGCAACTGTCATCATGGAACTATCTCTTATCTCTATTTTTTCTCAATGCGAATTACTTACACAAATATTTGCTTTCATCAGTATTAAAAAAAATAAGTTAAATGTCTACTTTTATCAATATTAACAAAATTACTATTAAACGTCTCGCCTTTACCAAAATGATACAAATATTTTATTGGTGCCAAACTCGTCATTTGCCTGCAAAACATTGAGAACCATTAAAACGGCCACCATCTTGAAATGGAATTTAAAAAATAAAAATTCTTGCATATGCGTCATTTTTTGTGAACTCGAGGAACCCTGTACTAAAGTCGAAGGATATCGAACAACTCGTCTGTTCGTGATTGCGTAACAAACAAATTTACAGACATATTAAATGCTGTAAGGTCGAGTCGAAACAGAGACCTCGCTTCGCTTGGCCAACAATTTGATGTTTAAAAGCAATTTGTTGAGAGAACCATGAGTATTAAGTTATGTATATGAATTTTAAGTGAAACTGAACATAGTCATTATTCCCGGCAAACCAGCTGGTCGCCAAAGGCGGCCAGTACAAAATATATAAGGATGCCCGGACGCTAACTATCAATTCCTTCACTGAACTCTCTATTCACTATATTATTTTATTATTCTAGATTAAATTGTCGTCATAAATAATTTCTGTACTAAACTTAAAATCGATTAATCTTTTCTGTTATTGTTGATAAGAAAACTAAATACTGGAACTAAAACAGTTTAAATTCAACCCTGAAGGAAAAACCATCATCATAACACTCCTTATATTTTTCCTAAATGCTAAAAAATCCCCATTTCTAAGAACTGTTTACACTTTCTTTGAGAAACAGAAACAAGAGGATAGGGTTTTTCTTGAGTTCCTGTCAGAAACAGAATCCGCGAACTTTGCCTCGGGTCTTCAGATTCTTTTCTTAGGCATTTTGACTTAACAGCAACCTCGACTATTTCGGTACAGAGAAGAAAGACGTTAATTCCTTATTAACGTGAATTATTTCGCTCAAAGTAATAATCTAAATGGAAGATGACATTTTTCCCCTTGAAAGCCCTTTATTGACAATTTGTAATAGAAAAAATTATTGCTGTAAACGTTGTAATAAGTTACAGTACTCAACTGATATTCCGTTTGTTTAGAATTAAATTATCCCTCTAAATGCATTAATGTCTAACTTCCCTTTTTAGGGTCGCTTCTAAAATGGAATCATAAACTCACAGGAATTATTTTTCAGCATAAATTTTACAAAAAGTATTTTTAAGTATTCGTCTATGTTATATTGTGTCGATGACAGCACTTATTATAACTTTCGGTTGATAATGTAGCTTTTGTTTTCCAAGTCAGACTCGAAAGTAATTTTTACAATGCCAAACAGAAAAGGGTGAGTTTGTTAAATTATTTATCAGTTAATTTACTTGCATTCAACAAATTTATCAGTGATCATATTTATTTTGCAAGGTTGATAGCATGCTCCTTGCTGACACCAAGAAGGTTGCTATTCCTACCACAGAACCCTTACCAAAATACCCTGCAATAATTATGCCTCTGTCGAGCTCTTACTGTTCCGATATTCCAACGTCTTGGAGGCATGCAACATCTATGATGCCTGTTGAGGGATTGATACCTTGCCTTTGACAAGTGACAAGCCTACATTGTAAGTGTGATGTCTGACTTGAGGGATTGATACCTTGCCTTTCACAAGTGACAAGGCTACATTGCAAGTGTGAAGTCTGACTTGAGGGATTGATGCTTTGCCTTTGACAAGTGTCAAGGCTATACTGCAAGTGTGAAGTTTGACTTGAGGGATTGATACCTTGCCTTTGACAAGTCACTGTGAAGTCGGACTTTATTTAAATAATTTGCACTTGGGTCGATTTTATTTTGCCCTCCATCTATATATGCGAGTGTCCTAAAGGTTTTTTACAAACTGTAAGGGTAGGTCAGGCATAGAGAAACAAGTCAATATCACAATAGAAGTGATGTCACAATCGCAAAAGGCTACCTCAAAAGGTGTCTCTTTGTCAGTGAATTAAGAAAAGATAGGAATATGCCAGATAAAGATCACAACATAAGTTTATTGAAACACATATTTACAATAGCAAAACAACACTGTTGCGTGCAATGAGAAACGTGTGTCGTTTCGGACAAGTCCTTTGAACAGTTAATTCATTTACTCCAAATGTTTATTGTTGATACTCCGTCCTACATTTGGCGTTGCTAGTCCAGTCGAATTGTACTTTAACATGGAAAAAATACATAACAGCAATTTTGTTGCTTTAAGTTGTTGGGCCGGCCATACAAAACATGCCACTGTATTTTGCAGCCGCCCCCCCCCCCCCCCCCCCCGGCCCCCCGCCGAAGGGGAGGGAAATGTGAAAGATAACTTTTGTGAGCTAAAATAAAAGGATATTAATCTGAGTGGAAAAGTTTAAACTAGAAATTTATAGATAGTTAAAGGATCTATAATATGAGTTATCGAAAGTTAAGATGTTATGGAAGTTAAGTTTTAAGTTATTATTTTATCTTATTTATTATGCCTAAACGAATTGTCCTCATCGCAGAAAAAATTTCCCTTCGGGTAAAATGAGTTCAGGTAAAATAAGCGAGACAAAATGATAACTTAAAACTTAACTTTCACCACCTTTTACTGAAAATATACCATTATAAAGACATTTGAAATTGTAGAACATCACTTTTAAAGTAGGATTTTATTTCTCTCTTCGAATTCCGACTGTTAAAAAAGTGCTTGCAGGCATTTTCCGACGACGTTCTTTTTCCGAAAAAGTTAAATTTCTCAAAAAATAATAAAGATATGAGTCTGAAACTTTTACCAGATACACCCTTCTATATAATGCGTACTTAAGAGAAATTTCAAAAAATTCGATTAAATGTAAAAAAATTAAAAATACTTTTTCAAAATTTACGTTTTTAGAATTTACTCCTGCCCTAATTAAGTTATCTTAACGTTCGACGACTCATTTTATAGATCCTTTTACTATCTATAAATTTTTAACTAAAACTTTTCCTCTCAGATTAATAGCGTTTTAGTGAAACGTAAAAAACCGATCGTTCAAATTTCTCTCTCATCCCCCTTATCCGGTCCGATATCCGTCTGCAAAATACATTTCCATGTTTTGTATGGTCGACCCAACAACTTAAAGTAACAAAATTGCTATTATGTATATTTCCAAATTTTAATACTTTTCATGACAATTCAACTGGAATATGTATCTGTCAGACTGCGTAATGTGTATGACTGTAATGGTATTATTTAGGCAATTGTGTAGTTCAGCTATTGTGAATTTGTATTACTAAAAACCAAGGTTGAAATCTAGAAGTTGGTACACACGCTTAAAATGGCGCCAAGTCGCCAAAGCTAATACAGGTAATACCTTCATATAGCTTTGGCGACTTGGCTCCAATGATATGCAGCGGCCCACGTCTTGTTTTGGAGATTTGGCAGAGTTTTAAGAGTGTGTACCAACTTCTAGATTTCAACCAAAACCAATACTGCACACTTTATATGCTGTTTTTCTTTTACGTAATTCAGCGAAAAATATTCCCCTGTAGCGGTCGACGTTTGCGTTTGCGAACCTATGTTGTTTCGTAAAAATGACTGGTTTCTGTATGCTGACTTACCTTTCGAGTTTCTACACGACTTTTGGGACTTCTGTATATTGAGTATTTGTGTTTAAGAATAGTTATAACGGCAAGCACATGAATTTTATTTGTATAGTTTTTAATAGAGGTGTAGGAATGAAAAAAATGTCGTTTAATTTTACAGTCGAATCTTTCCTGCAAGATTTTTCTGTGAATGAGTAAAAATAAAAAAACTGCAAATTTTCAATGTAAGGTTTTTCTTTCTTTTTTTATTCAAAAAACAGAGAGAATTTACTGTAGAAAATCCAAGTTAGCTTACAAAAGAAATGCAAATTTTTAAAGACTTACGTTGCTTAAATTCGCAGAAGTTATTTTTTAATTGCTTCCATTTCATTAAAATGAAAAAAAAAGTTTATTTTCTGAAAAGCGGTTTTTTTCTCGAATTACGCCCACGGTGTTCATTATTCAAGAAAATTATTCTTGCCTTATTAACCTTTTAGAATAGGGCACTTTGTTTATTGCTTATTTAAAAATGTTCACAAAAGTGTTGTATTTCACATCTATTTTAAATGCTTGCTTTTAATTCTTCATTTTTTTTTGTAATTAAGTAAATCATCGGTGCATTGCTAAAGTGGCCAAGTCAAAAGTAAAAAGCAAATGCGTGAAGACATTCCTGTTTTTTAAAATGCCATTTCTGTAACAGAAAAAATTGCACATATTAATATTTGTGCAGTATATAATGCATACTATAACATCACGACATACTGATATACGTGATTTTTCCTGTTACTGGGATGGCATTTAAAAAAACCCAGAAACCTTAAATCATTTTCATTTTTGCTTGGCTTGGTCACTTTTAACAGCGCAAAGACGATATATAGTCAGTATACAATATATGCTGCGCATTTATTGATGCAAGCAATTTTTTACTTCATCGTATACGAAGTGTACAAAGAGAAAGTATTGTAATCGTCAAAAAATTCGAACTCGAGATTTTGACGAATCTCCACGTTTTAGACCTCCCTGAGTCCGAAAAACACAATTTTGGAATCATGTCTGTCTGTCTGTGAACACGATAACTCGAAAACTATTAGAGCTACGGGGATGAAATTTGGTATGTGGTCTTTAAACATAATTTGTAGGTTTCTATCAAATTTTGGGCAAAATCCGTCAACGGGAAGTCTGTCTGTGTGTATGCACGCGGTCATGTGAACACTATAACTCAAAAACTTAAGTAGTTAGATGGATAAAATTTGGTACACAGTTTTATCGTCAAAAATGTAGGTCCGTATAAAATGTTGGGCCAAATCCGTCAAAAAGAGGCGATCAAATGGCATATTCAATTTCTTTTAATCCGATTCTCATGCGCATGCGTACTGGTAGCAATCTGTTATTGCTGTAAATTTTATTTACAACAATAAATAATGTTTTCAAACATAAATTGTAAGAATTTTTTTATTGTTGCAAATAGAATTCAAACCGATCTCATTATTTCAGCAAATCTATTATTCACGCGCTTTACGGTTGTTACGGTTGTGGTAGTATAAATTGTTTTCTTGGAAATTCAATTCCAAAGCAGAATTTTCACTTTAGAATTCATTGCATTGCCTATTTTATCGCACCTGCTTCAAAGTAATATTTTTTTGAAACGTGGCAACAGATATTTGATTTCAGGTTTGTTTGTTTGTTTCACTTTCTCGTATACGAAGTATACAAAGAGAAAGTACTGTATTCGTTAAAAAAATTCGAACTCGAGATTTTTACGAATCTCCACTTAGAAAGTATACCAGAAAGTTTAGGGGAGACCACTCCCGCTGATTTATTACAGATATGACATTTTGAAACAACATTAACAACTTAACTCATTTTTCTTCCGAGTTCGTTGCCTTTAGCAAAATATCGACGATATATTTAATTGACTCTCCAAAGCATTTTAAAGATTTTCTTTATAGAGACGATAATGATCCCAAATCACTTATTTGTATATTACGCCAATGAAAAACATAAATTTTTTATGTTTTCGGCAAATACAATGAATGGTGTGCAGAAATTAAGGACCATTTCGTAAAATGCGAGAAATTTGCAATTAATACGAAAACTGTGTTTCTAAATCAGTTCTGGAGAATCGTGTGACAATCAATCGAGTATCATACACATTTTACAGTGAAGATTCTGTCACGAGGGCAATTGGGGGGGGGGACACCAGAAAGGATGAAGGCAAAAGTGGAGTTTGACCCATATTGTTTCACAGAAAGCTGATGACGAGATGTAACATTCATCAATAGTTATGTTTTTATGTGCATTATATTTACATGCATTTTCATAAACACAGCACATATATTCGGGAAGATATAAAGATTTCTTTAAAAAAAATCCCAAATATGTCTGCATGTTTTGCTTATAACATGCAGAGTTTTCTTTCAAATTCTACGAATTTTGCAAAATACTCGACAATATGTTGCAGAAGTATTGTATTAAGAATTGAAGTAAAAACGTCGAATATTAGAGGAAATATGAGTGTCTGTACTGAATAATTTTTTCTGCGTATGTGCGAGACGCAGCGGAATATTTTCTTTTATAACTTCATAGTCCGGCATATAGAGCAACTTATAAAAAAATTCCAGATAAATCCCGTAAAAATTCAGGCGGATATCGGCATTTCAGTTAGGTGAATTTAAATTTCGCTTTCAGCAGATGCAAGACCATGGATAGCCTTCATAAGATCGACGCTTGGTCGCTATAATAACATTAACATGCTCATACAACGTTAAAAATAAGCGAAGAAATAAATCTATCAAGGTTTGTTAAAATGGCCAATTGGAAACTTTCAAAAAGAAATTTCGCACACAACTTTTGTTTACATGATGTCATGACTATTTTGTTAAATATATACAACAAATTTTGAAATATTTCTTTTCCTTTTTTCGTCAGTTTTCATGAAGACAAGTAACCATTATTTAAGTACCGTCATTTGTTTTATAATTTATTGATAAGCATAAGAACTTCAAATAAATATATGCCTTCAATACTGTGGGAAACAAAACCCCATTCTGAAGCTTATATTTAGTTCAATGCAATTGTCTGTTGCGGAGGAAAAAAGAGCTGGACATTAAAAGACAGAAACATATCTGATATTGACAAACATCCACGAAAGAATTGTTTATTCAAGCTATCTGTTCTTCAAGCAGTTCATAAAAACCCTTTTCATGGAAACTGAATTTGAATGAAAAGGGATTTTGCGTCAAGTAGAAATACTTTTACGTAAACATCGACTACAGGCTGATAATAGCATAAAAGGGTTTTAGAACCATTCTAAGGGGGAAGAAAAATTATGTGGATAAGAAGGCATTATCTTTAGTTCGTAAGATGTTTTGAAAAAATAAAGAAAAAATTGCGAATCTGTAGCGATAAAATCACTAAACGTTCCAAGAGAAAACAATAAGTTGCTGTTTATAGGAAAGAGCTTCATTTTTGAGGAAAAATAATTCGTTTACGCAAATTCACTGCCCTTTATTTTTAGAATAACTGCTTTTAAAAGGAAAATAAAGCTTCCCTTTCAAAATTCTAGAATATGGTTGGCTGAGTGAGCTGATAAAAGTTTGTCACTTTTCAATTAATGCTTAAGTAATTGTAACGATTCAACGTGTAGTCCTAATTTAATTTGAATAGTCAATAAATAAAGGTAAGATATCGTGAAGAAAGAGAACTCAAGTGTTGTCCCCGTCATCTCATCATCACGGTTCAAAATTACGAGGTCCATTCCAAAATGGCTCTCGCGTAGCCTCAAAACAGGAAGTTAATATGACTAGACTAAATTAAAATAAACCAAAGTAGAAAACAGTGAGAAAACAGAAAAATGAAAGTTGGTACCAGGATCATATAAATCAGATTCAGTATGTCTTAAACACAGTTACAATAAAATTTCGGTGGTTTCACGCAAGAAAAACTTGGTTTGGAATTAGAATCAAATTTTTCGCTTACAATAAATAGAGGAAGCACTTATTCTCACGGTATATTTGCAACGTATATCGTTCATAACGATTTCATTAAGTTTCGTACGCTCTTAAGTATTTGGGGTAATCTAAAACATAGAAGTAAAATAATTTAAAAAATTAAGCTGTCACTATTTACTTATTTTTATTTTCATGCTGAAGAAAAGCATGTAACGTAGTTCAGGGTATTTATGCCATAAAGGCATGCTGGGAAAATTCACGTCGTTTTCCTTTTTGTCTTTCTATCTTTTTCTATTTTCTCTTATTTCAAATATATTTACAGAAAATCCTGTAATTATCAAAAATATCGACTAACCTTAGGTACTAGTCCGAAACATATAATAGCCTTTCACTCTTCTGTGAAGTTGCATAAAAAAATCAGATTTACAAATATTTTTTAACTTCTACGTTGCCATTCGCATTGACTGAAAATATCAATTACATATTTTATTTATTCTGTTTATTTACTCCTTACTTCGGATTCTAATTGTAATAACTGTCTATTCCAGTCTGGAAGCAATTCACTTTCTTTTCTTTCACTAATTTATTAGTACTAATATATACATGATTAAATAAGGACTATGTACATATTTAAAGTTACTATCCTCATTTAAGATTGCTCCATAATTATCACTCGGAGTCTTTCCCAAGAACTAATACAGAAACGTGCAGTGATCCAATACCATTAATGGCGTCTACCACCTCGCTCCCGCGCAACTGTTTCTTCCACTCTTCACTTCACATCTTTCGGCTGAGAGCGGAAACCAGTGGCGAATCCGGGATTTGGGTCTGGGGGGGACTGAGGTATAAAAAGTTTTGTATCGTCGTGACGAATGTCAAATCTTATGGCTTATGTAAATCAAAACACTTTAACTTTACAGACTTTATTCACCTGACAATAAGAATCATAAAGAACACTACAATACTTTCGATAATTTAACAAAAAACGTAATGAAATAACTAGCAGAAACATGTTTTTGATCGTGTCAACTCTGCAAATATGAGTGGGATGACTACAAAAGTGGGAAAACTTTCGAGCCTGTCATAAACCAGCAAGAAATGTTTTTTCACTTTTTTAAAACGGAGATAAGAAAAAATAGCTGTGATTTAAATAAAATAAAAGAATTCTGTTCGCTCAGGGGGGGTTTGGAGCCCGATAGCCACCTCCCTGGATTCACCACTGGCGGGGCTTCAGTTAAAATGAGTTAGTGGCATGAAACTAGTTTTCGATTATGAACAATAACAATAAATAATAATTTATATACTCTTAGTTTATGTAGGCTGAGAACATTAGGTAGAAGAACACGTTGACAAAAACGTTTTTGATTACATGTTATTTATAAAAAACTCATATAAAAGTGTTGGAGGGGAGAAAGCTCCCTATTTTAACACACTTTTATTTAACTTTGATGTGTTTTATGTTTGTAAAGAGGGAATTTTGTAATCGATTTTTTAATAACTTCCTAATGTTATGTATTTTATAGTATACAGTGAAAAATTTTCAGGGCTTAATTATCAATCAATTAATAAATTTAATAATTTTTTCCGTACCAATAAAGCCATCTAGCAAAAAACTTGAGATAAAAAATTGATTTCAAGATTCCTTAACAAATATAATGAGTTGATAAGTGAAGAGTAAACAATAGGAAATAATTAAATTAAAAAATACCTTTTAGTACACTAACAAAAGGGCATTTTTAAAAATTGTTTTTATCTAAATTTATTTTCCTTTTAAACTTTTAAGTTATTATTATATTTCTAATAAAATTATGTGCTTAAAATAACTTTCTGATTATTAACACTCTGACTCCTAAGCCGGCCGTCACCGGCCATGCAACTTGTATACTAGTGGGGCGGATTTCGGCAGGTTGCTGTTCCGAAAGGAGGGAGAAGGCAGTTGGGGGAGTGGTCATTAAATGACCCTTAAAGAAGAAATGAGAGATGAAATTCCTGCCGTTCATATCTCCCACCACCCGTAGTGAGGAGAAAGGATTCTACAGATCAATTGGTAAGCAAGCCTCCGTATACAACTGTACTCAGATTTTGAGAACTCTTAGTAATCAGAGGGTTAAAAATTCCTTCTCCGGGATTTTTTTATTGCTTAGCTTAAATTATTTAACAATTTACACGAGAGCTTAGAACAAGGTACAGTGCTGAAATTTTGGACATGTATGTGTTATTGATAAAACATACAATACTATAAAATATTCGATCAGTCAATCTATTAATTTTAATTAAAATTTAATGCTGGTTTGAGACTGGAAATGCAGTAGGGAATTTGGGAAAAACTGATGGAAATATTCAATAATATTTAAAATAATAAATTATAAATTATAGAGTTAAAAGTTCAATGTAATTAGAACAAACGCATTCTACTCTCTCTGTTTTTAGTATACTAACAGAATGAGTATGTTTTAAAACTATTTTTATACATTTTATTCCTTTAGAAGAAGGATTATTTCGGTGCTTTAGCATCAAAACGTAATCAATCATCAAAGCAACTATCTGTGTTTTCTTTTCCTTTGTTACTTCTTTTTTCAGTAAAGGAAAATATGTACGTGGAAGGAAGGATGCAACTTTTAGGCAGAGAAAAAAAGTAAAGCATTTGGCAATAGAATCGAATCAAAGTTCAAAGGTTGTCGATAAATTTAATAAATTTTTCCACCTAGTGCTTTCAGATGCATGCAAGAAACATAACCATAAAAATATTTTCTTTTAACATTTGTACCTTACGATGTTCTGAACTGCATATTTATGAGGCCTCCGAGTAAATTCGAGGTAATAGACTAGGAAAAATTTTCATATTCAAATGGGGTCTTGTTTGATTGCCTGAATGCATTTTGGACCGTTTTCGATTAAATTTATTTTACTCACAATTCTCTGCTCCTTCACAAATAGTATAATTTTATTCCGGAATATGGAAAAATGATAATTGTACAGGAGATTTTTCTTAAAACTTTAAACAAAAAATCAGTCAGATGCAATCTTTGGAATAATAATACTTGAAGAAATTCGTCGGAAATGCGGCAAGTTATACACTGGCAAGAACTTACAGATGAATAAAATTTTAAGACCAAAGAGAAAATGTAAAATTCTTTCAGAAGCAATCCTTGAAGAAAAATTTCAAGGAGATTTGAATTAAGAAACATCGCAGCATGATAATGTTTTACGCCTGATTCGTCTGTATTTGTATCATTTTTTAAATTTTTTTCTTTATTATATAGCAATGATAACTCGCACACAAAAATGTATGTATAATTGTAAATGTAAATAATGTACTTAAAAATGTATTATGTTTAATGTGTGTGTATAAATTCATTAACTAAAACTAAAAAATACTTACTGCAAAATATATTCAAAATTTATGAAAATTAGGAAACAAATTGCAAAAAAGTAGCTTTTCAGTGATACAAATGGAATTTGCATCACTGAAAAGCTAATTTTGCAATTTTAAATTGTGTCTGAATTATTTTTCTGCAGAAAAATGCTCGAAGGTATTGTGGGAGAAGATACCATTTCTATTAATTTTGAATTAGAATTAGAATTTTATTTTTGAAAAATACTTTTTAATTAAGTTCCTAATACTACTCAAGAAGTAGTTACTACTACTCAAGTCAAGATACGTGTCAAATGTGGTAGTTCTAGATCCTCCGGTCTACTTTGTAGATTATTTTGAACGATTTTTGCATCATGCATCTCGCATGTCGCATGAAGTTTGATGCAAAAGTGGAGATGGAGAGTTTTTTGAAGGAAACAAGTCTCATTAATTGATACTGTTAGCAATTAATGATTTATTTTAGAAGTTTTAATTATTTATTTTAGAAGTTCTAATGATTTATTTTAGAAGTTCTATTGATTTATTTTAGAAGTTCTATTGATTTATTTAAAAAGTAGCTACAACTACTCAAGTCAAGCTACGTGCCAAATGTGGTAGTTCTAGGTCCTCCGGTCTACCTTTTTGGATCCAGTCTACATTAGAAGTTGAGATAGAGGACATTTTGAAGGAAACAAGTCTCATTAATTGGTACTGTTAGCAATTACTAATTTATTTTAGATGTTGTTGTGATTTATTTTAGATGTAGCTACTACTACTCAAGTCAAGCTATATACCAAATGTAGTTCTTGTTCCTCCGTTCTACCTTGTAAATCATTTTGAAGAGTTTTGCATGATGTATGTGGCATGCAGTGTGGTGTAAGCATGGAAGACACGTTGAGAGTGGAGATGGAGAGTAGTTTGAAGGAAACAAGTCTCATTAATTGGTACTGTTAGAAATTAAGGATCTATTTTAGAAGTTTTGTTTCATCTTAGATAGAAAATGTAACCATATTCTGCATATAACTCAACTATACAACTAATATTTTTTTGTTTATTTCTGAAAATTATTCCTTAAGAAATTGCTTTTCAGAACATTAAAGATTGTTTAGTCGGTGTTTTTTTGTAAATCATTCATTTACAATTAAATTATAATTCCACTTACTTTTCTGCAAAAATCCTGAACAGAAATTCAATTGAAGAACTCACCATAAATCCCTGCACATCGTTTAATTAACAACTGAGATTTATTATAATAATTTGAAGTACTTCTAGTATTAATGTTTTTTTTTGTAATCAAAACAGTTTCATTTTGATTTTTACAAAAAAGTAAACTAAAAATGTCTCTCAGTGTCCAACATCAATATCTCTAAAGCATTTTAAAGAAAATTTTATCCTTCTATTTTGTTGTTAATTCATCAATGAGGAAATGTATTTTATTGGAGAAAATATTTCGTGCAGAGGCGTAGAACAAATTAAGTTGATTTTAATACGACTGCTCTTTTCAAATTCGAATGAATCACTTATTACGGTAATACCTGATACAATTTACGATCTGATTTCATTATCACTTTGAAATATTATATGATTTTCTAACTTGGGTGAAAGGAAATTGATATTTATGAAAAAAACCATCTACTTTAATACGAAACACTGTTTCTCAATTAACTATTCTGACGAGTCCTTAATGTACGTGCTGATTTACACCGAGGCAAAGTAATCTTTTCCTTTTATTATTAAATATTGCTTTC
>BGPR01010270.1:9254-19732 GCA_013235015.1 Araneus ventricosus | reverse complement strand
CTCACAAAGTTGGACAACTCAGGATACATGGCATTGATATGTTTGAGAATTTCTGTTTTGTCTGTATTATCTTCACATGCAAATATAAATAATTATGCTCCGAGAGATTAAAGAGAAACCAAGGAGAAAAATGATTTGCCCACAACAAGAAGTGAAAATGCCTTGAAAAATAAATCGCTATACAGAGTTCCAGTAATTCTAGACTCGCAAAAATGTCTTAGAATTGTGGTTTATTGAAAATCCTAATCCATTTTTAATGCACTCCTCAGAGTGAACTTTTAGGAGAGTTGCACAATAAATCAAAAGTTAAATCTAGACATTTCAGTTACATGCAGTGATTTAGAATGGAACAGTTTGTAAATAAACAAGCATTTAAAGTAGAACAAGGTCTTGTTACTTCAGATATAAAGCAATTAGGCTCACAAAAGTTTTCCTCTTTTCATTTATGCATGAGTAGAAAAAATAATCAGTTCAGATTTAAAGCGCCATCAAATGTAAATGGCTGCAATTTAAGAATTCACGAGAAACTATTAGAGAAAAAGTTTATCACAGCAGGTAAGAATGGGTCATCAAACAGTTTCAGAAATTTTAGATTCGTAAAGTGTCTGAGAATTGCTGTTATACAAAAACCGAATCAGAGTGATCTCTTAGGAAAATTGAACAATAAATCAAAAGTTAACTCTACGCATTTCAACTATGTGCAGTAATTTAGAATAAAATATTTCGGAAATAAGCAAGCATTTCAATTAGACCGAGGTCTTGTTACTTCAGAAATAGAGCAGTTAAGCTCATGAAAGTTTTCATTTTCATTTTTGCATGAGTAGAAAAAAAATGTTCAGTTCAGAATTAAAACGCCATCGAACGTAAATAGTTACAATCTTAAGAATTTACAAGAAACAAAGTGCACTCTCGATTATCCGGGTTAATCACCGGGAGGGATCGCACGGACAATAGAAAAACACGGAAAATCCGAAAACTTCTTTTTATTAAAGAAAAAATCAACATCGTTACACAAATAGAAAAATTACTTACATTTGCAAGCTGTATAACATCAAACTACGAATTTTCCTTTTAACATTTTATGCTTTAAAAAATCTGTTAGGCGTCTTTGCTTCTGCAGTTTGTTCATCTCTTGTCGTATATCGACATATATTTTACGAACTACAGTAATGTCACCGTAATCAAATCCTCTTTGTCCCATATAATCTAACAAAGTTTTCACAGACTGCAGAACAGCAGAATAAGAATTTGTATTTCCCTCATTTAGTACATCTTCTGCATCAGTACTAGCTGATCCTCCATTATCAAGTTTTTGAAGGATTTCTAGTTTTTGTTTAACATTTGAAACGTTTCGTTTTTGTTTCACACCACTCATTTTTACCAGTAAAAAATTTCACCATTCTGACGATAAACAAGACGGAAAAACTAAAGGAACTCGTGCGAAAGTGAGAGAAGACGAAGAAGTTAAAAAATGACGAGTTAGGGAGAAGCGTGTTCGCACGAGAATGAGCTAGCAGGAAATGGTTGATTCATTTCTCTGAAAATTAGGCTTTGAACCGGTAGATTGCACGTGGAGGAAGAAAAAAAATCTATTCTTTAGCCTTCGCCGTCACGGCTCACTAGTTTCGCGGAATGAATCTCTCGATCGAACATCAGCATCGATTTTACATGCATGATAAGCGTGAAACTGTTTCTCTTTAAATTTTTTTTGTGAATCCGAAATGAGTATGGATAATCCACAAACCGGATAATCCGCCCACGGATAATAGAGAATATACTGTATAAGAAAAAATGTTTATCACATCAGGTAAGAATGGTTCATCAAACAGTTTCAGAAATTTTAGATTCATAAAGTGTCTGGGAATTGTGGTTTATTCAAAATCCGAATCATTGTGAACTCTTTGGAAAATTGCACAATAAATGAAACGTTATCTCCAGACATTTCAACTACATGCAGTAATTTAACGTAGTAATTTATCGTAGGTAAACAAGCATTTCAAGTAGACCAAGGTCTTGTTACTACATAAACAAAGCAGTTAGGCTCACGAAAGTTTCCTTCCTTTCATTTATGTGTGACTTTAAAAAAAATCATCAGTTTAGAATTAAAATGCCATGAAACGTAAATAGTTATAATCCTAAGAATTAACGAGAAAACAGGTTGATCAAAGCAGGTAAAGATGGATGATGATATAGTTTCAGTAATTCTAAATTCTTAAAGTGTCTTCAAATCCAATTTTAATGCATTCCCGAGAGTATACTCTTAGGAAAGTTGCACAATAAATCAAAAGTTAACTCTAGACATCTACATGCAGTGATTTAGGATGAAATAAACACTTCAGTAAACTGTGGTTCTTTTGTTAGCTTAGAAAAAGAGGAGTCCTTACAAAGGTTTCCTTCTTTTCTTTTCTGTATGAGGAGAAAAAGTCACTAGTTTATCTTTATGATACCCTCAAACCAGGATACTAAGCCATTATTCTATATTAAGATAGTATCTTACTCCCCAAGATTTCTCAAACAGTGTGCCTTCCAAGGCAGGTCTTTTAATGATGACGTAAAAGAGAGCTTTATTTTTCTTTTAATTTTCCGAAATAAATGACAAAATGAGGAAAGCTGTGTACGAAGAAAAGATCCTTTTTCGTTATTTAAGAACCACAAGAGAGAAAAGAACTTTTACCGCATTGTTAAGAACGAGGAAGTCGATTAAAGTAGTGTCTACATTTTAGAAGAGAGATTTAAATGCTTTGTGAAGATTACTATTTGAATGAAAATAAGGTATAATAATCCTGTGGTCCGAAATCTGGAAATGCATTTAATGATGACAAACTAAGAGTTAAAACTTACTTTAATGACATAATTTTTTTAGACTAAAGTCACACTAGAAATATAAAATGAATCATTTAAATTGAAGAATGATTGAAGTAGTTCGAATTGAAGGATATTTATGCCTTGATAAACTAAATATCTACGTGCAAGTCAGTATGAATGTAAATTTATAATTTCAAAATAAATAATGACATGAGTTTCTAGAATAAAAACAGACAGTCGCTACCAGAAAAAAATTTTGAATGAAAAATTAAACCTTCGAATTGCCTTCAATTAAATGTAAAACACTTAAATTAAAGAGAGCTCAAAATAAATATATAAGTGTAAGTCCCTAAAGGTAATAAAATTGATAATTTCAAAAAATACTTAACTCCAGTTTCAGAATACAAGCAGAATGCTAATTATAAATAACGATAATAAAACGATAAATAATTCATAAGAGATAAATAATTACCTATTCATTATACTTATTATATGCAAATGGAGGAAATCGTGGACGATGCACATTTGATGACTGTATTCAGTGAAGTAGGAACAACTAAATTTTACAAATGTATGATAAATAAATAAATAAGTAGGTTTATAAAAATATTCTGATTACATTGAATATTTTTATATACCTACATTGTACACTATTTACATTCAAATAATAAAATTGTACTTGCCTCCTTCGGTGACTAGCTGTTCGGCCGTAATATTAACAGACTATAGCAACACATGAAAAATGGCGAAATCAGTCCAGTTGTTAAAGATGGGAAACACTGCCAAAGTTCTTTTGCGACCTCTCGAAAATGGAGGGCAGTGGAAGGCAGATGGAGCAAACTGTCTACAACGATAAGCTGTACATAACAATATTTATTGTAGGTCCCAATAATCTTGTTATAAACAGGTTTCGTTGTATAATGTGTAATAATAATAACCATGATCAAAATACTGGCCTTTCTACCAAAACAGTACAAATCAAACAAACATTTTCTTTTTCTTGTTTTGCTTCTCAAGGAATGCTTTCTTCCTCTTCTGTTTTAAGAAGTTTCTTTAAATTTATCAAAACACAAATAAATAAAATACAAGGATAAATATTTTAAGACCAATTGTTCGCAACACTTCAGAACAATTTCTATAAAATTATTTAATCAAAAAAATAATTAAAATGAATATCACACAAAATTTTTATAGAATACGTATACGATGTCGATGAGCGTACAAAAAAATGCATGTTCTTTAATATACTATCTATCCCAGAATTCTCACAGAAGCGGATAATATTATACGTAACATTAAATTTTCCCTTAAATCTTTTATTCAACAAAGTACGAATGTAAGAAATGAGAATGGTGGGGGTAAAAACCATTATTTGACGGTCAGACTTTTTTTTCTATAATTCTTTCTCTGTTCTAGAGTGCTTCGTAAAGAAAAAAAAAGAGAACAATCTAGTGGCCTTGAAGAACGAAATGAATCCAACCACTGACCATTCGATTGCAACCACTAAAGCACCCAACGACATGGATAAAAGAGTTTCTCAAAAGATATCAACCCGCAGAATGCTTTCAATGAACTGAGACAGATTGACTTTCCTCTAACGATTCGAGCATCCATTGCGAATTCCGAATGATATTACAGAAAATCCAATTTTCTTCCGGAAAAGCGGAAACTTCCACGACCAACACTTCTGGAAAGTTCTCGAAATGAACAATGGAAATAAATAATTCATATCTAAAATGAAAGTATCTTTTTCTTCAGCTGCTGCCAATAGTAGACAACAAATGTCTTCACATTAGTACGTCTTTCATTTACGTAAACAACAAAGGAATCTGCATGTCAGTGTTTAAGAATTCATGATTAATATCTATGCCAATCCTAAAGAATCAATTATTTCATTTTTCTTTGGTAATTCTTTCAAGCATTAAAAGATTTAAATTATAATCCAATCAGTTTTGCTAACATAGTTTTTAAACATCATATTTTAATTTTCGTGTGTTTTTTCTAAATTATTTTTCCATTTTATTTCTTGATTTTCCAGTTAAAATCTATTTTGTTGATAATAAGTTTGAATCGGGGTACAGAAATGGTTTCAGTACCAAAACTACTCAATTCATTTATATTTCGACATTTATTTTCAAGTTATGATTAAAACTTTTTACAAAAATTATTTCCAAAAATTCATTGCATATTTTTAGGGGCATAAAAAGAAGTGACGTCACAGTACTGTGAAATACTAATGTTGCATATTATATGACATGCGCGCGCGATGACTTTTATCACATGACTGCGAGATCATTAGAATAGATCTAATCTGAAAATTTTCAACTATTGTCCCTAAACAATAGTAGATGAATATGAAATTTCGTGAGAGTTTCCCTTTTTCGTAGTGACAAGAGAAAATAATAAGATGGAGATTTCTAGGAATAAAAAATTAATTTGGACTTTTTTTCTAATGAAATGATTTATTGCGCAGTTAGATAATGATTAGCTTAATATTTTTATTGCAGAAAAAAATAGAATTCAAATGCGACAATAATTCAGAACAAAAAAAGAACAGGAAAAAATGTCGTTTTTTTCATATATTGATGTATCAATGTTGAAAATAAATCGAAAAAATAATAAGAATTTATAGAATAATTTTTTGTAAAACTAATTTATATGAATGTCAGTGCAAATAGTTAGTGTTCACAAGCATGAAATTATAAGAATACTTTTAAATTGAATTATTTCTGTTTGGTTAACTAATATCCGAGAGATATTTTCCTGTAGGAGAAACAAATCGAATTAAAAAGAAAAAATAAAAATATTTGATAAATTTATTTACAAAAAGTAAAATTACTTAACATAAACATATTCAAAACCCTTATCAATAATTTCAACTCGCAAAAACATAAACAAATCTATCGAAAATTAAACTGAGCATAGAATTCAGTAAACAAAATTGGATTCTCAGAAAGAAATTTTTGTATTCCCACATACGTACCTCAAATATTGAATAGATGCTTGCCATTTTATTATTAATTTCAACCCATTCAGTATAAAAAGTTTTTGGAAACTAAAATTTAATTCTACAACCCATACATTCGTTTTTAATTCATACAATTGATCTTCGAACGCAAAAACAGGCTATGTTCCCATTACTCTTCCTCTCATCCTCTGTCAGAATAGTTTCGCAAATTTATTTAAAATAACTATCTAAAATTTGATGATGAAACTGCTTTTCTGTTTTCAGTATTCTCAAAAAGCGTCATTTGATTTCCATGTACAATCGTGTTTTTATTATTCTGAAAGCTTGCAGCCTTTAAATTTAAAAGAATGAGGAAATATAATTAAGTAGAAAAGTGAGACTGAAATGAGAGCATTATAAGGCATTAAGAGAGTATTTTTAAAAGCTGTGAAGAGGCTTCTTCCATTTAATTATTAAAAAAAAAATACATTTTCTTGAAGGCATTTTTTAAAATATTCTCTTTGAATGTCCATTATTTTAAGAGTTAAGTCAACAAATTCCTTTTACTAACAAGTCAACAAGTTTAACACTAATCCTAACTTTCCTAACACTAACAACTTTTTACAAGTGTCCTTTTTACTAACAAGTTCCTAGAGTGCATTTTCGCTTTACTTTTCATCACAACTAACCAAATTTTAGATTTTTCTGTAAAATTATTTCATTCGTTGTTTTCTGATACAAACATGTTTGAAGATTTTTGTTTAGTGATAAGACATTCAAAATGACATTAATTTGATTTCAGCACTAAAGATAGAAGTTTTAGATTTTTTCAAAGTGCGGTTATCCAACATATAATAACTTTCCTTTTGGTTGATAAAATGGAGAAAATGATTTATTATTTATAAAAAATATCTCACGAAACTTATTAAAGTTTCTTTTTTTTATATCTCGGTGTTTTAGAAAGGGTTCTTTAGAACGGTGGGTCACGAAATTGCTTACATATTTTTCTTTCAATGTCTAACTATTAACAAAACTAGCTAGGAAAAGTACTACATGTCATTAAAAATTGAGAAAAGATTTTTTCCATCGAAATTTATTTTATTTATCAATATTTTATTCTATAATTTTATTACTCAGTATCAAACATTTCTCAAGCAGTGATCGTGAATGTAAAAGTTAAAACACTATTTTGGAAAATTTAATTATTCATATTAGCCTCTTTACATCTCATTTTGTTCCATTTCCCAAATTATTCTCCCTGCAAGTTTTATTCGCTCTGTTCTCTCGTTTGATGATTGCAAGATTCAATCAATTAGTCTGCATTGATAACTAATGCTTGATTTATAATATCATAGAACAAACTATGAAAAATAACTCAAAATGGAGGTGAATTAGGCTAAGTACGATTTCAAGATTCACGCTATAGCAAGGATTTAAAAAAAAGCGGAATTTTTTTCTGTGCGGAACTTGAAAAAATGTCTAAAAATATTAATCCCTCGTGACCCGAAAAATTCCGAAATAAAAGAGTAAAGAAAACCAATTTACATAATACACATCTATACTATTAATAATTTTGTTCTATGAGTTTCAGATTTAATGTTCTATTTTTCTTTTAAGTTATCATTTCGAATATTGGTGGACTTAGGCCTAGAAATGGCAGTTTTTCCAAAAAAAACAGGTTTTCGATTGTTATTTTTAAAAAAGCAACGTTTTAGGACAGAATATTTTATTAATAATAATATATAATAAGTAACTATTGATACAATAGTTAATTAATGTAGTAAGTAATAATTATAAATAAGTAATTAATACAATATGTAATAAAAATAAATGAGCAATTATTGCAATAAGTAAGTGTTATAGACAAAAATTTTATTAACATTGTTTGCACAAGAAATTAATTCATTGGCCAATATTTATCATCTAATCTGCTTATAAAGACTCTTTCAACAATGAGTTGATCCGCGAGTCGACACCTCTCATCGGAACCAACATCATTCAACGCAGATACTAATCTTTCGGAAGCCGCAGAACTTCCGACTAAAGATAAATATTTTGGGCTACAAAAAACAGTCGCCGTTTGCGGACAAAATTTTTTATTAGAATAGTTTTTACAGGAAATCAATCCATTGGTCAATATTTATCTGTTCATGAAGACTCTTTCAGTAATCCTCCAACCAACAGACACCTCGAAGAAGCGGTTGTCGGTGGTCAGCATAAGATGATGAAATTCAAAGTTTTATGACTTAGTAAATTTTAGTCTAGTCGAACTTAAAATCGACCTAAATGACCCTGTTTTTGGATTTAAAAAACCGGTTTAAACCAAGAAAAAATAACCCGAAAAACCGGTTAACCGAAACAGAAAAAAGCGGTTTTCGGTTTAAACCGGTTCGGGTTTCCCATCCCTACTTAGGCCGTGATATACTAGTTGCAACATCTCAGTTTGTCGATTGGTTCATCTTACTTTCAAAATTCCTTTTCACAGTAGATTAATCGTGCTGCGATTCTGTTAAGCGTTGAATCCATCGCTCTAGTTGAAGCGCCTTCACGATGGTGTGGATATCTGAAGGTTGGGGAAGAAGGATCACCTATCTTACTCTTCATCTGACCGCTCTTAAATATTGCATGAATGCCTTGGAAACCATGTTATTTCCCCAAATAGCTCTCGTGCAGATTTAAACAAGCACGTCACGTTAACAAATGATTTTTGCTAGTTAAATTTAGTGGACAGAGGACACAAAAATAATGAGATTGATTTAATTTGATAGCCCATTTGAAATTCGATAGCATTTATTCTAATTATCTTGATTCCCCATCGGGGGTTGGGGGACACCGTGAGTTCGCGGAGGAGAGGCTGCCGTATAAGTAAGCAAGCTCTCGTCAACTAGATGGCACAATAATGATGGTGTGGCTCTTTGGGCCCACTTCCGAAGAAGGGTCGTACCCCGGTAAAACGGGGGGTTGCTGAATGAGCCGCTCGTAATGGGGCCTATTATGCAGGAACCACAGTGCCCGACTATCTGTTACGGCTGCCAGTCTTTCAGTTGTTTACCCGGATGCTTAGGCAAGGCGGGGTGATGCTCTTTGGTCTTAATTATCTTGATTGTTTCATTGAGTCACACATTGAAAAAATGAATTCACATTATTTCTTACAATTTTCTTAAATTGATTTTTTTTACCACTTTCATAAACCAGCAGTTTGATTTTAAATGTATAAACACTTATTTGAGTGGGTATTTCAAAGGTTTTGACATTTCAAATATGTCTCAGTTTGTTCCAAAAATGAATCTTCTATGTTTTTCCTTTTCTTTAATTTTAAAACTTTTTATTCATTGTCTTGTATTCTACTTTTTAATGCATAAATTATGATGCATATAAAAATACAAAGTTAAAAAAAAGATGAAATTCATATATGTTTGCGGGATTTAACCTCATTTATAATAAATTTTGCTAATATAATACAGCCAACATTACTATCAAGTAATTTGAACTAATGTAACAAGTAAATGAGAGAATACACAAAACCAAACATTTAAAAAAGAAGTTTAGCGTTTTACGCAGGCTAAATCATTCTAAAGAAGTAGATTGTCGGGAAATTCTGTTTTATTCTTAGCATGAATCCATTTTATATGCATTCTTCAGATTAAACTTGCAGAAAAGTTGCAAATCAAATCAAAAGTTCTCAAGGTATCTAAAGATTTAGAATAAAATAGTGCAAAAATAATTGCTACTTCAATTAAAACTCAGTTCTTTATAGTGTAAAATGAAAGTGCGTAATCTTTCATAAGTTTTCACATTTCAGATGTCTTCTTTTCACTTATGAACAAGAAAAAAAGTCGTTTGTATATCTTTGCGATGCCATCGCACGAGGACACTTGGTCATTGTTTTAGATTATGACATATTTCTCCTAGATCTCTCAATCAGCGTGTTTAGTAAGGTCGGTCCTTTTATGATGAAGTGAAAGGAAATGCATTTTTCTTTTTTTTCTTTTGGGGAATAAATGATAAAACGTGGAGAACTGTCTACAGAAGGATCGCTTCAGTTTTTTTCAAGAGGCGTAGGAACGAACAAAAGCTCTCCATCATTCTTAAAAAAAAGTTGATAAAAACAGTTTCTTAAAAACACTTTCATTAGTACTCTTGAAATTAATTTATTAATTTTAATTATTTTCTATTTCTTAATCTTAAATTTATAATTTATTATTACAAATTTTATGGATTCTTGAAAACAATTCTTCTGAACTTCACTACAAGGTGGCATTACTGGTATGAGATAAAATAAAAATTTAGTTAAAAAAATAATTAAATTAGATTAAGTTAAAAATTAAATTAAATTAAATTCTGAAAATATATTTGCAGTGTACTGTCATTGAGAATCCACAAGTGCACAAAATTCAACCCTCTCTAGAGCATTAGGAAGTGAGATAAAAATCACTTACGAAATTTCATCACGCAAACATGAAAAAAGTGTTTAGAAAGGGATAGAACCTGAGTTAGAATACATTGGAAAGAACTGTCTCTGTTTTAAAGAAAAGACCAAAATGCTAGAGAAGATCATTTCTTTTAGAAGTGAGGGATCTGCGGATCTGATGGAATGAATGTAGAAATACCTGCAATCTAAGGGAAGTGAAGGCCAAGGACCCTCCCAAAGAGCATCAGCAACTCTACTACAGCCAGGTAACTGTTGGAGTGAGTGATACCTGCACTTCTAAGGGCTTCTGTGGGA
>BGPR01010269.1:29259-53276 GCA_013235015.1 Araneus ventricosus | reverse complement strand
TTTTTTCTTAGGATGTGTAAGAATTCTATAGTTTAAAGAAAATTTTTGATTTTTTCAGTCACATATATAGAATCTTATAGTATTTCAATTTGGGGATATGATTCAAAAAATTTTGTGTTTGATACTTGTTCATTAATTTTTAAAATATATAGTATATATTATATTTATTAACAAATATACATATATTTATTAAAAATATTAATTAATGTCATGTTTATTAAAAAAACAATAGTAGTATGTGCATGTAATTGATGCATAACTTATATTTAATGTTCAAAAATTGAAAATTTATTCTTTACTTTATCTTTTGAAAAGATAGACAATGTTTTTTAAATAATTTTCCCCTGCATAGCATCAATGTACATTTTACATATTTATTTAATTAATCTAATTCCTACTGTCTCCATTTTTAGTTAATTTCAAAATTTTGTTTTAGTTACGTACAGTCAGTGGCGTAGCGAGGGTAAGTGAAGCTTGGTGCATGATGGGATTTTGCCCCCCTGCTAATCGTAATCAATGTAATGGCGCCCAGGCCATGGTATAATTTTTTCGTCTCCGCATAATATTTGTCTTAAAAAGTGGCATTAAACGCATTAATGTTTTCTCTCCATGGCACCCACAGTATCTATACCACCTTACCCCCAGTGGCGTACCTACATAAAATGGCGCCCCGGGCGAACCCCGCAACTGCGGGGGCCCCCCCCCCGCCCATTTTTTTCTTCTTTGGAAATGTGTTCTTAATTTTCTTTTCGGAAACTATATCTGGGGATTGAAAAGATTAAAAGTGCAAATAAACTTAAAAAATAACATATAAAACATTTTTGAGGTGATAGGATTTACACATTACAAATTTTTTTTAAAAAAATTTCGCTAAATTTTCACAGAAAATTTGGTGCATTCTACTTTTAATTCCTTAAATAAGGATGAAATTAGAAAATCAAAGTTTTTTGTAAGACTTTTGATATATATATTAGAAAAATATAAATAAAAGGTGCATTCCATTTATCTCGTATTTGGAAAAAAATATAAAATGTGTACAAATCTCTGAATCAATCGAAAAAATAACCCACATAAATACGATTAAAAATGAAAAAATTATATGCATTACTTTTTTGCCCACAGACCGTATATAAAAACTCTAAACATTGAAGTAAATCTTTTTCTAATACAGATAAAATCATGCAAAAGCCTTAGTGACAAATATATTTAATAGTATTCATAATATAATTCATCACATAATTTCATACATATCTTAAAATATATTAATCAAATTTTACCACTAATAAAGTTGAATAATGTTTTATCTAGAACCTTATGACAAAGTTAAATTCATTGCATGAAATTAGAAGATACGCTATAGTAGGGGAAAAAATATTGATTCAAACATGAATTAAAATTATAACTCTATTAATTTATCTATGACATGTAAAATTGCACTTTCTTATTATTTTCGTAGACATTATTTATGTGCATAAAAAACTATACTTTACCTCTGAAAAAATGTTAAGGCTTTAGTGTCCGAGACGTCATAAATTAACCTTTCTGGCTTTTATTGAAGCAAAAGTGTTTGTAATTTCAACACTTTAGTACTAAAATGTTTATACATGTGCTAAACATGAGGATTACAAACAAAAAAATGACTGCCTTATTTACATATTTAAATAATTATTTTCGGCTGAGTATTGGTAGTTTAATTATTTGTTAGTCAAAGCAAATTTTAATGCGGTTGTTAACAGTAAAATTAATTGTTGGCAATAGCGTAACTCGGCGAGGAAAGAAAACATTACGGCAGGAATTGAATTTCTTCTCTTTATGTGTTTGTTCTCGTTAATTATTAAAGAAATCGCTTTCATTTATCTTGATTTCAACGCCAATACGGACGGATAATTTTTACCGCCAATTACAAAACTTTATGCGGTCTTTTCTCTCTCTTTTGGTTTGTTTATTTGCGTTTTGAAGAACAACTGCACTAGGTTTTACAAAATAAAATTTAAAATAAACACTATTGCATTTTCATCATACAAATTACGCAAATATTCAGTACTAAAAACAATGTAAAGATAGCGTTAACTTACGCCTTTTAAAGCTGCTGGAGTGCTCTTACACTATGCACTTTCCGTTCTTCCTTCTTTGTTGAATGCTGATAGAAAAGAGGAATGGCACTTTTGCTAACCATTTATCACCAACTTCCGAAGAAACTGATATTCATCCAGTCAGTATGAATGAGGCATACCGTGAGAAACCAACAGAAACCTTGCAGTGATAACTGATTCCTAACTATGTTCCCTTAACTTCCACCCCACCGAGACACAAATTTGTTTCTCTGTGGGGTGGGAGTTCTAAACGAGCTTTTAATTTCGTGTTTAGGGTTTTGGTCTGGAAATCTCTGAAGCAGTATTTGTATTTTGTTGCAGTTTGACGCTTCCGGGTTGCATATTTACAAACCCTACCCTGATAGAACTGAGGCAGGAAATCGGACAATATGATTGGCTCGCTTCGCCGAAAGCCGATGACATCGTTCTTTGCTCTCGTGCGTGTACTTTTCATTAGAATAATTTCTTACAGTGTGGGACGTTTTATTTTTTATGATATTTCAAAAAATAATTTCATTTTTAAAAATATTACAACCCACGGAAGAATGTTTTCTGTGCTCAACTGTGGGAAAACGGAGAAGAAAAGTAGGACGACTCTTGTTTTGTTATGATTGCCGTACGCTACGTGCGAGAGCTGAAAACGACGTCACTGCTCCTCGTAGCCAATGATATTGGCTGATTTCCTGCCTCAGTTCTATCAGGGTAGGGTTTGTAAATATGCTTCCGGGTTGTAAAAATGACTGTATCCTTAAGATTTTCCCACACTTTGTTCAAACCATTTCAATTTTTAAGAATCTTCTGATTGGGAGCTACAAAAAAACCTACTTTTCTTTTAAGTACAACCAATTGATTCCTTAATTTTGCGCCCCCTGGCAACTGTGCCCAGGGCACGTGCCCTACCTGCCCCACCCTAGTTACTCCACTGCTTGTCCCCCCAGTCGCTACTCCACTGTACACAATGGTTTTTAAAATGATTCATTGTATCTCTTTTCAAAGGGTAGAAGATTTTTCAGAATAAAATCACTCTAGTTTTCAAAATAAAAATTGAATATGTTTCCGAGTTTAAAATCTTACCAGGGTAGAGAGTGTTTAAAATTTTATCAGATTTAAACCTTTCATCCGAAACTTCACGTAAACAAGAAATTTTTAATAAATTTTTCAGTTGCTGTAAAACTGCTAGTACTTCTAATAACAACTAAACAAAAACTTTGTCATTTTGTAATACTTCCTTTTTCATTTTTGAAATATATGGCTTTAAGCAAAGCAATCTTCTCACGATAGTACTTTTTTAAGGACCAGTTATGAATTATTATTTTTCGTTTGAATCTTCTCAATTCATATTAACACATGAAGAATGTATGTGTTGCGATCAATGTGGATAATCGGGTATTATGCATAATTACCGGCTCGTCAACCGGTTTTTATGCATAATCACCGTGGTAATTATCCATAATAACCGCGGTAATTATGCATAATAACCGATTATTCACATATACATAACTTAACAACATTATAAAGTTGCTTTTTTTAATTTTTTATTTGTAACGCATACTGGAAGTCGTGATCCTTCATTGCATATTTAAGTAATTGTGTGATTCTTTTGTCTGTCGCAGGCTTCACCCAGGGAGATGTGGGTTTGGCGATGGGTAAACTGTACAACAATGACTTCAGCCAGACCACGATCTCCAGGTTCGAGGCCCTCAACCTCAGCTTCAAGAACATGTGCAAACTAAAGCCGATGCTGCAGCGGTGGCTGGAGGACACGGACGCCTCCATGAACAACCCGGCTGCCCTCGCAAACGTGCACACCTCCCCGGAGTCTATAGGGCGAAGGCGAAAAAAGCGCACCAGCATCGAAACGACGGTCCGGTTAGCCCTGGAGAAGGCCTTCCTTCAGAATCCAAAACCAACCTCCGAAGAGATCTCCATGCTGGCCGAATCGCTGACCATGGAGAAGGAGGTGGTGAGGGTCTGGTTCTGCAACCGGCGGCAGAAGGAGAAGCGGATCAACCCTCCGACCAGCTGTTCCATGTCCTGTCCTCCATCGCTGGTGTCTCCAGTCACGCCACCCGCCATGGTGATGTCCATGTCAGCGCTAGCCACAACAGCTACCTCTCTCGGTGTCGGCACGCCACCACCTCCTCGCTCTCCCGGTGTGCCCGTCACCGCCACAGACCTCTCCATCACATCCATGCTGCCCACCGGCACCGCTCAACAAGCTACCTCAGTGACGACCAATGTATCGAGAGCCTCTGCCATTGTCTCGCCGACGATCAAGAACGAGTAATCCGTTCTTCCTACACTGCAACAGTTCCTATAAAAACACAAAGAAATTCATATCACTGTTATTAACTGTTTGTCAAAAAAAATGTGTGAAGTTGAAAACTAAATAGACTTCCCCATCGACACCGCCGTGTCAGGATGATTTATATACTCTTACGAACGCTCGTGAAAGAACAATTAACTACGACCGTGGCTGCGATTTCAAAGCAGATGATAATACCTCATTGGAACTTTATATTTTGAACATGCATGGCACATGGGCCATATTTCTAGGGCAGGGATTATGATGTACAGTGTTACTACCAACACTCTCTACGTCTGCAGTGTCTCAGGGAACTCATCATTTTTTCGTATTGTTTATCTTTCCTTCTCCTTCTCCCGCTCAGGCCAACGGTCCCCTGTGTTCATCCAGCAGGCCCCTTGGCCTGGGCTCCGGTGTCCTTGTATCACCTTTTAGGTCTAGAGTTAATCATCATGTTGGCCATTTCTCATTGCCGTTGGCAAGAAAAAACAAAATAATCAATGGCGCTTGGTGACGAGAAAAGTCGGCAAAAAAAATTAATTGAAACCACATTTGCGATATCCAGTTTGCTCATGTAAATCGCCGTAGAACACGCCGCTTCTTTTTTAGGCAGCATGTTTCTAATGACTTGTCACCTTTCTAAACAAAATGTATATTTGTAACTTTATCAAAGCATATAATGTTTTTAACGTTGTGTAAGATAAATTTTGAAAGCCGGTCAAGCTCTCGGATGTCTCAAAGAAACCAAACTCATTTAGTAGGTTTTACTTAACTTCGTGTGATAAGTATTGAAAAGTTTTTTAAAATATAGATGCTTTAAAAAAATCAAAATAAAAAAAAGACATTGAAAGAATTTATATAATGGATAAAAAAAAGTTTCTGTACAATAGGCGCAAATCCTTTTCAAAAATATTGTATCCTTCGTAAAATTATACAGTAGTATTATGGAACTATATTTGTGATAAAAATGTCCCTGTTTTATGTATTTTACTGTATCAGTTTTTTAAAAATCAGAAGCTTCCACACGTTAAATGCAACTTCTATTATTTCGTCATCGAGATCCAATTTTTGCATAGATAATTTATTCAAAATCTATAGAACTTGATTATTCTTCCGATCTCAGCTTAAAAATAAATTTATTTGGTTTTTAAAATTTCATTCATATAAATGTATTGTTTGAACATCATTCTTTTTCTGCTTATCCATTTTTAATCGTAAAATATGTTGAAATTTGCAAGACGTTGCATATCGTACGGAGACTTTTTTTTCCGCCCGCTGTATTCCTGCAATATTTTCATAGCCATTTCAATCCTTCTTCTGTTCCGAAGCCGCTACAGTTCTGCGCGTTCTATGGTGATTATTCCAGAGTTAAAATCCAAGCGCCAGTCAGTGTTTGGCAAGAGAACGCTAGTAACTTATTTGCCGCTTCCCAGATGGCTCTTCTTAGTTCATTTTTGTCAGTTGTTGTACTGTAAATAAACTGCTGCTCTGTTTATTAGCAGGGAAATGTAGTCTGTAGTGTCTGGTGTTTTTATACCAACATCTTTAAAAGCAGCCCGTTTTAAAAGGGCGGCCGCATACCTGGCGGGTCGGAGGACGAATTGTACCCTCGGTGCAGTGCCAGCCTCCAGGTATGCGCCGCCAAAGATGGAACAAAAGTGGCAGTTTTTATGTAGGGAAAGAGTACCGACCGCGTCGCTTGCAATGTCAAATCCTGTAACGATGTATGGGGCTCCACTATCTCAGGGTAAGCAAGCCAGAAGCTTTGCGGGAGGCGGGGACTTCGCTGCCTCCTTTTCTGGAACCATCTTGAACGAGCGATTCTGGCACTCGTCGAGACGACCCCAGAACTGGGTAGTTCCGAGACGTGTAAAGGCCTGGGCCACCGAAGCAGGAAGAGCCGCACTCTGTGTGCGTTTCGAATCCAATGAGGTAAGCGCCACACTAGGACGAACACCAACCGGTGCGCTTTTCTCTCTCCAGGGCTTTACGGTCGAGGTCCCCGTCTCCCCAAAAAAAGATATACCTCATTATTAGCTTAGGAATTATAATAGTCTCTTCTACTGTAGCGTTTTCTCCCAACACTCGTTTTTGATGTGCACCTAGTGGGCTGCTTGTGGGCCGGCCGCACCCTCGTCATGGCTGTCCCTTTTCTTTTCGCAGCCGGTCCCGGGCCCGACGCGTCCTTCACCTCATCGTCACTCATTCTCTCATCATTGCAAGCAATCGAAATCAAAAAGCAGCTCAGGCAATGTTATGCACTCAGGTGGATTGTGTAACAAAAATTAGTGTGGCTTAGTGGTTACTATTTGAAGTACTATGAACAAAGGCACTAAGCAGCATCGACCAAGTTCACTGATCCCTACCTCATCCCCGCACCGCATTTAAACACAACTCTCCGGAATTGGTAAGGAATAATCAAACTGCGTGTAGAGCTTCCAAAAAAATCGGTCTTCTTATTCGTTTGGCTGGCACCTGGATCTGACAATTCTAAATCAATTCAGCCCGGTGGAGAAATGGCAAACTTGTAACATATTGTAGTTGTGGATCTGGAGAGGCTCAAGTCTTGGCGCAAATAATCCCCCCTTTTGTTTTTTTCCCCATTTTGATTTTATTTAGTTTTCCTTGTACTGCTGATTACATTCACTAATTTTCGACCAGTGGCCAAGCAGAAAAATATTCTTTATTTTAGTGACAGTAAAAAGAAAAACTTTTCATTGTAAATGGTATTTCACTTACTAATTACTAGCTCTATTTGTGTCAAAGAATACATTATACTCATGAAAACACTCTCCAACGATAGTTCCTTGCGGTCGCCAGCAGGTTTAAAGTTCCTCAAGATGTAATATTGCGCATCGTCATAAATCTAACGAAAAAAATAGTAATTTTACTTAGAGAGACAGTGGTTTATGGTATGATGGAAAAGTTTAAACAGACATTCCTTCTCGAGTAATATTCACCTGCTTAACTCTGACTTTGTGCTTTATATTGTCGTTAATTAAGAAGGATGCGGTTTCACATTCGTTAATTAAAATCTTATTTTAAAGAAAAAATTATTCATCTGAAATCATATTTTAAAAGCATTTTAGAATCTTTTTCGAAATATTTAATGAATATACAGGACCGGATTAATGTTATTTGGGACATTTATAATTCAAACATAAAAATCCTTATTGTCCTTCGACGAATTGTTTTACTGCCTAGTTATTTCAAATAATAAAAAATAAGAAATTTAATTCGTAATAATTAAATATTATTGGAAAAAATTGCATCACTGCTTGTTCATTTTAAGAACTTCTAGATCCATGCTTTTACATACATATCACAAAAAAATTCGTAGTTTTTTAAAATTTCTTTTTCATATTTTTAGCTTAATCCATTTATAAACATAGCATGATGCAGTTTAATTACCATTTATCTTATACATAAATCGATCCTGTTCTTTTGTGTATAGATTGTTTTATAAAATATTCTTTTTCTGTATTTTTATATCTTTAATTTTAAAATTATTCTAATGATCACTGAAACTTTAATGAATCCTTCAAATTTGTTTGAGTTAAGACTAATAAAAATGAAAGAAAAGATATACTCGTAAATGTTTATAATATCAGCAACCACTGTCGAGTTATTTAACATTCAGTCTCTTTTTATTCTAAATCCATTTTAATAAAAATTTTTCTTAATTATTTGATGATCAGAAAGTTTAGTCTGTGTAGACTACGGTATTTTCTAATATTAACTTAAAAAAACTATTGCACGTGATTTTTAAAATGGTTTTTACTAATACTTTTAGTTAGAACTCCAAGGTCTCTTTAGATGTGATGAATTTAAGAACAGTACAAATCCAAAACATATTTTTTAAAATTAATGAAAAGAAAAGAAATTTACTCTTTTCTTTTTTCCTCATGACTACTCGGTGTTTTGATCTCTCAGTATCATCTAAAGGCAGTACATCATTTTTTGACAACTTCAAAGAACTTATTGCGTAGTTATATACATCAGCAATATAATTCCTCCACATTTTATAATCTTTAAATGCTGCATTTTGCGGAATTACTGTTCTTCCTACCTAGTTCGTTTATAGTTCCTATAATCTGCATTTGAGTGAACGAATTCCAGCTAGCACAATTAAGCATTCTCGAAATGCTGTGATCAACCTAAGCTGGTTGGCATTCCCTGAACCACTGTCTCCTGTCTTTAAGAACGCATTCTTCCGGTCGCGGAGGTGAACCGATTCTGGTAGAGAAAGTTTGCGGCCGACTCACGAACATTCTGTTTTCTGTTGACATGTGAGAAAGGCAATCTGCTCGAAGCCTTCCATTTGGGTACTTTTTTGGTAGGGTTCCTATTCAGTGCTTGGCTCCTGCAGTCAAGTTTCTCCCGAGTCCAGCCTAGGGATTATATACTATTTTGGAATGGGCTAGGTGGACTCCGCAAGCTCGACGCCAGGCCCTGCTACAGTCTACATTTTACAAGTATCCCGTTAGAATGAATATGAGCTCTGGGAGACTCATCGGTAAACGCTACCATTTCTGACTGCTGCAGTTTCTTACGAGGAAAAAAAGAGCTGATACAGCTTATAAAACCAAGACTTTTCTATACTAAATATGTCGTTATGACAAAATCTGGTACTTGCTTTGTCTGTAGTGATAGAATCTGTAGAAAAAACCTTACTCAAAATTTGAATTAAATTTCAGTTGATAAAGTCTATAATGAAAGTTTTAGAATTCCTTTGGTATTGATTAATTTTACATATATCTTTGAAAAAATTGCCCATTTCAGTTTGTAAAACACTGTGGCGGAAAACCCACATTAATATATATATATGGCTATTCTTAATTTATCAAAAGACTTTATAATTATTGTCACTGATTAACAGATTTCAAATGATAAATCTTTTTTTTAGTGGGGTGATTTTTCATGACATCCTTATCATTTTATTTTTTTCCTTATCATTGTCGATATTGTGTAGAATGGCCACCTAAAATAAAATCAAAGATAAACCATCATTCAATGTTTGAACCAATTGAAAATATCGTCAATTGTGTGGTCACCAATTAACATAGCGATAATGTATAAAATATTTTGACAAAAGCCAATTTTGACTATAAGTTTGTTAGAAAATCTGACTGTTACTGCATACCTTTCAGCCTCAAGTTTATTCATTGACTTGTTTGTACTTTTTATTAGTTCTTTTTTTGTTTTCAGATTTGGTTGATGTTTGACTACAGGGTGCTCAATGTACTGTGATACTAACGTACATCTAATTTTATTATATATTTTAAAACTGAATGCTTGTGCTCTATTAAACTTCTGTTAATGCACTTTTGGTTTGTGAAAAGACATTTAAAATAAAACTCAGAACACTACTATGATTATATTTGCAATATTTTTATAGGATACTCTCTTTTTTATCTGGAAATTCATTTTACATTTGTCTCAAAAATATTGCTTTACAAATATAGTGAAGCATAATAATATTTTTGTTGATTTGGGCAAGTAATTATCGATCTTATTCAGATAAATATATTTGCACACCTTAGTTTCAATCAAAAATAGAAAAAATTATTTTAAATGCAGTGTTGTTATCTTCAGTGCTTCCTGGACTATAAATAAAATTCTATAATCTTGTGTTTATACACTCAAAAGAAAAATCTTCACTGTCAAGTGTTGCAGCTTTTTTTGTATTATTTATAGAGAATGGGTTTGGTCAGTTGGTGAATGATGCTTTAACTGACTCATATATATATGTTTGCGACATTAATATATCAGGTGCACTGTGAATTTGATCTTTATTGTTTTTCTTTTGGTAATTTAATACATTTTATTCATCATTGTATAAAAAAAAAACCCAACCCTTTGATCAGGTTTAGTTTTCAAAGATTGATTAAAACTTTCTAATATTTAGTGAGTGTATATTTGCGAGTTACATGAAAGAGTGTATACTATTAAAAAAAAGGTGTAGATACAATAATTTATTGTTTTGTAAGATTACATATGAGAAATCTCTGTAAATTATTTGTACTTAGATTTGAAGGAATAAGTTTCCGGAATGTACTTTTCTTAGTGCCTTTGAAAATGAGTTGTTTTTGTTCCATTTGAGAGTTGCTAATCAAATATAGGTTAGTTACCCCTTTTTTTTTATTGTTTATCCAAAATTTGTTCTCACTTTTCTATGTTTGATCTCTTGCTGGAAGAATTATATCTTACTCTCAATTAGACGATCGATGTTAAATTTCCAAAATTTTGTGTAACTATCGATCAATGCAAGTTACACAATTTCCTGTAGGAGCCAGAATTGCATTATTCAAATAATCTCAAAACGCAAAAAAAAGAAAAAAGAAAGAAAAGTCATCATTGTTAACTAACGCAGTGCTCTTGAGATCAACGTCTTATTGTAAGTTATGTATATCTTTTATATTTTAATACGCTTGTGGAATTGTGTATTCCTTCCTCGTTTTTATGAATTTCTTTTTTAGGGATTACTTTGAATCTGTTCTCTTACTTCAACCTACCAGCCAAGGATCTAACCAGAAATCGCCACAAATTGGTTCCCCCGCTTGCTTACGCTATCTAAAACAAAGAAAGCATTATAAAAGAAGCGAGATAGAGCAGGGGCCAACCTTCTACCCATACTGAAGTGCCAGGTCCCCTGCCCTGGGGTCGGCGTCCCACCTTCCCCCCCTCGTGAACTCTGGTCCAGAAACTTGTTTGTAGATGCAAAGCTCCTTTCGCCCCCTTAAGGGGTCACTTCAAACTCCATATATTTTCATATCATGCATTTAAGAAAATGAGAATCAGGGTCCATGTATAGCGTACTAACATAAGTCCATAGAAGAAAAAATTGTCTTTCGTGTGTTTTCTCAGTTCTGTGTCTTAGTGCAGGGGTTTGCTGGTGGTTTTGGTGGTGGAGACAGAGATGTTGGTGTGTTGCATATAGTTTACGGGCAGTCACCCGGCGCTTTCTTTTATGCTAACATCAGGGACGTTTTCCATTCCATTATATTATATCCATTAATGCCGTAAATCATCAGCGACTATTTTGAGACCGTTTTATGTCGAGTTTGCCATATTCTTAGCAAAGATAAAAAAAACTAAAGCCACAAAGCAATGGTCGGCTGTGTTGGAGATTTCACTTTTACGTTGATCATCCATTTTGCTTATACTACTACCTCAAAGACGAATACTGAAATGAGGGGTACCTTAAGATATTTAAATACCACTTGTAATACTCTAACCACTAGTCAGTCACTGTCCTTTCTTCGTTTTCATTATGGGTACTAGTTTATTATATTAATATTATTCTCTTTACACGATTATTTTTGTTTTAATTTCAATTCAAATCCATTCCGACTGATTTTTTGCTTTCAAGTTCAATTGTATCGATTTTTTTAAAAATGCTCCGGCGCCATATATGTGTTGACGGAAAAAAAATTCGATGTAAAATGTTTTCCTTATTGTGCTATTACTGGAAAATTTAAAGGTTATGTTGTATACCAGACTTGCAGGAACAGAGTCTGTAGTTTGATCACAATGCTCTAACAGTATGTATAATGAATTGTTTTTTATAAGCTTTAAGGTAATTTTATATACATATTTTGTTCATTTTTTTAATGCCTACAAATCAAAGCAGGTTTTCTTGGAAGCAATAGATCTCTGTTTGAATTATTAAATAAGATAATTCATTAATATAATGTTTTAAGAAAATACAAGTATTAATGCATATTTCTCTTACCTTCCCTTTTTTTATATGTATGTTTTCTGAAATGGTTTGTTGTCAGAAGTATGTTCCATAAAATAGGATATCCATCATTATTTTTTTGTTTTCGCAGTTATATTCTTAGTGACTTAAGCTAAATGAATTTAAGAAAATATATTACTTGTAATTATAAAGAAAAGATTCATATGCAATTTAGTGTTTTTGTATTTAGTGTTAACAGAGCCAATGCCTCATTATGTTCTTGCCATTAATGTTTAGGTTTTCTCCAACTGATTTTGTGTTTTCTGACAATATAGTGCACATATTTTTTAATGAAACGAAAAAAACAAAAAAGCGGAATAGTTTTTAACCCTGTACATAAGTTTTTGTTAATTGAGGCACGACTACTTTTTTGGACATTTTGCCATCGTTCCTCATTCCTTTGCCCATCCTTTAAAAAAAAAGTAAGTCTTCTTCGGGGAAATTTGATCTCCCCTTAGCCAGCCATTCCGGTTGTCAGGTGTTGTATTTGGTTGGTTTCTGATTTGTTACCAGAAGGCAGGTCATTAGGGAGGCTTATCATTAATACAGATTCCTGTTCGATGTGTATGCTGTCTGTTTTCTTTTCCTTGCACGGCTCTCTTTCCTCCACACGAACAAGATCACCACTAGTTGTGCCGCTAGGTACGTCAGTCTTGCGTTGGACGCAACTCTCAAGCCATTACATACGACTTAGATTTGAAGGGTTCCGAGTCAAGTGGACCAAATCCATGAGATTCATTTCGGAGAAAACAGGAGTTGATAGCTGCATTTAAAATAGCAGTGGACTCCTAATTGTCCTTTTCACGACTGGTGGATACAGGTGGAACCATGGACTTTAATCCTATTTTTATGAATCTATAACACCTCACAAGTACCATGGCTGTGTTGGCGTAAACATGGACTTGGTTCAGCTTACTCTGGACCCTCAATTTAATCAAAAAACGTCCCTACTGGTTCCTTAGGATTACACATTTTAGTTTAGATGGAGAGAATCTCCTAGTAATGTTTTTTTTTCAATACTAGTGAAGGGGACATACGAATGTTAAACCTGGAAAATTTTCGATTTTATGAAAAAAACATATATTTATTTCCTGTCTTTTCTAGAGACAATTTAAAACAACACGCGTTAAAGAATTCCCATAATTATGAAAGTTACGAAGGAGAAAATCTTAGGCATGTGTATCTTTAAGCATATATCTCAAAATGTGTTTTTTGATATTACGCGCACGATATCTCAAGAACTATTGAATATTTTTACATAGCATTTTTACCGAATATGTATTGTACTATGTTCTACAGAATGAACCACATTTATTTCTCAAAGTTTTTTTGGGGTTAGAAAATTTGAAATTTTAACATTTTATTTTAAATTTTTATATAAATAGAAATTCATTTAAATGTTAATAAATTGAGATTGCGTTTCAAGCAGACTGTTTAGTTACTTAAATACTCAAAACTATTGTGTTTTGAATAATATTTTACTGTTTAGACCAATATTTTATCCGTAATCATGCGCGCAAGGTGACTCTCATTTTCCTCCAAAAATAATGCCCATATTTATTACTCTGAAATGAAATATATTCCAAAATAAAGGTTTGAAAATGTGTTTACTATAAGAGAAAGAACAGATATTCTTCCAGAAAGAAAGTGAGTTTGTGAATTGCATTGTTTCAGAGATATAATGTATCGAATTTGATAGTTTCCCCCATTTTTTCGATGTTTAAGAGTCGTATGTCCCCTTAAAAAAACTTCCATTTACAACCTAGAGAGCTACGCAGGTAAATCAAAAAATCTGCATTGAATAATTGTGAATTATTTTATCAGCCTGGTCAGGACTTCTTAAATATTGGACGCAACCCCAAGTGGCATAACGAACACTCTGAAAATGAGTACTTTTCTCAAGATTCTCTAATCTTCATTATCAAAAATAAATGAACAGGGCATCACATTTTGAAGCATTTCACTGAAAATTTGCAAATTAATATACGTATTTAAGTGTTTTAATTCTTCACAAATTTATTTACACATTGCCCTGTCTTCTTCCTTATGTATACTCTGGGAGTTGCTAAAAAGTTTTTTTTTCATGTATGAAAATATTTTTAAAACGAATCAAGTTCGCGAGTGGAAAAAATTTGGTAAGCATACTGGCTAGTTGAAATAAAATTTTATTTGCCTTAAAGGAGCATCAAATAAAACAATAACATCTCAACTTGCAAGATTGGTTATTTAACAATATAAGGAATCAAAAGAATCTTTAATTGAAGAGACTTCCTACATTTCTTACCAACAACATAAAGTATATTCGTTATAATATTTAATAATATGAGGGATTGGCATATGGTTGAATACCTCACATGAATACTTAACTGATGAGTATAAAATATTTATCCAAAAATAACTTTTAGTTTAACTCTCAATTTTGAAAAGGAACTATCGCCTTTATAAAAATAGAAAACTGCATCAAAAGGGATTTTATTTAATACTAGAAAACCACTCGTCATGGTATGACGGGTGCAAATTGCCTCTTCGTTCGAAAGATTTCCCGTCAAATTTAACGTGTTTAAATAGATATAAATGCGAGAGAAATGTTTAACATTGATTGAAAACAAATAAAATAAACATATGTTTTATGACAGGAAATATTTTTTTTATTTACATATTTCTTTATTGAAAAAACCTCTCGGTAAACAACATTCCGTGTGAAGTATTTTTCGTTGTTTAACAATTTTATTATAATTCAATAACCATGAAATTCTCAGCTTGTCAAACGTAAGTTAAAATGTCAAAGGAATTATTTCTCGAAATTCTAATCAAAACAAAGCACTTCTCTGCTAGTCATACGTTGCCAAAAATTATAATCAAATTATATCATTACGATTGCAATAAATAATCAGATGCATCGTGGCGTCCAAACTATATCACGCGCATGATATACCACTAACGTAATTTACTACTTTCTTTTAAAAAACGGAAATTAATTTGAAATATAGGATTAATATAATTTAAAACTTCTCGGGAACTATTGATAATTGCGAGACAAATTTTATATCAATCGACAAAAAAATTTATTTCACTATTTTAGACCAATTAAATTTGAAATTAGAACGACAATTATTCTTTTAAATTTAAAATTACTGAAATTTATGTTCTCTTACAAATAAGGAATACTGTTTAACGTCTCTCAGTGCTATGGCGCGAGTTCTATTGTTGGTAACGTCAGAGCGTTACCGAGAGACGGATCTGGGCTATTATATCAGTAATTAACAATCGTTATTTCTTAATTAAAAATGAACTTTCTGGATAATCAAAACTGAATCAGTGTTTGGAAATTGATATTTAAGCTTTCATGTGTATATTAGGAAGACTTGATGAAATTGGTGGAAAGCCTCATTAATACTACAATGTTTTTCAAAAATTTTGAAATTAATTATACTACACAGGATAAAATTGTTTGATTATCTAACCTGAAAAAAATAATCTACTTCAATAACGTTGAGTTGTACAATAACACAAGAATAAACATCAGCTTCATAAACATCGCTATTTTAATTAAAAAAAGATATATGAAGCAACAATTGTGAAAGTTGGAATTATACGGATCGTCACTTGTCAAAATTTGAATAAATGACGGTATGTTCAACCTTGCGCTCTTTATTACAAACACTGAGAAAAGATGGCAATATAAGTTTTTAAATTTTGCGATTTAAATTATTTAATAAGTATACTAAAGCAATCGTAAAATATAACATTTTTCAAGTAAGGAAATTTCCTCTTTTCAGTTAAAATCGATACAATAGTAAAACATTTCATATAAACCATTGTTTTCCTTAATTTTTTATTCTTCGATTGAAACAAAATGGGGTAAATAAGACAGTTACTGACACCTCTGAAAGTTATTGACACCATAATTTTTAATTTAAAAAATGAGCTTTTCCCTGGTCTCTACTTCATAAGTCCATTTTTACTGCAAAATTAAACTAGATAAGAATGAAGGGATGTCACTAACTGTGATGTCGGTTTCTCAACCCTAGGGTGTCAATTACCTATTTTGCACTATTTATTCTCATTATATTGCAAAATACCTTCTAGGGTTAATTTGTTAAAGAACCCTTTATTCAATTTAAACTAGAGCAATTCAGCAAAAGTTACGATAAATGACAACTTGATTGAACTATTTTTCCATGAATTAATGCCATAAATGTAGCATTAAGAATGTCTTGTTTACCTTGCATAATCTTCGCTAGCTTTTGATTTGATTTGCTCACAAGGAGCTGACAATATTTTTACTTTCTCGTATACAAAGAGGAAGTATTGTAATCGTCAAAAATTTCTCGAGATTTTGACGAATCTCCATATTTTAGACCTCCCTGAGTACGAAAAACACAAATTTGGAATTATATCTGTCTGTTAATCACTATAAAGCGAAAACTATTAAAGCTACAGGGATGAAATTCGGTTTGTGGTCTTTACACATAATTTGTAGTTTTCTATCAAATTTTAGACAAAATCCGTCCGCGGGAAGTCTATCTGTCTGTAGGTCCGTGTTAATGTGAACGCGATAACTCACAAACTTAAATAGCTAGGTGGATAAAATTTGGTACACATTTTTATCATCAAGATTGTAGTTTTGTATCAAATGTTGGACCAAATCCGTCAAAGAGTCAACTGTCTGTGTGTATAATCGCATACTTTTGAACGCAATAACTTCTTTAAAAAATTACTTTGATAAATTAAATTTGGTATGTGGCCTTCTTACCTTAATGGTAGATTTGTGTCCAATTTTTGTGTTAATCGGTTAAAAAATCAAGGGCGATCAAATTGCAAATTTCGTTTTCTTTATCTTACACCCAGCCCTATTGGCAATCACGCCGGCTTCTAATTCCATTTCCGCGTTGGACGACCTTCGGAAATCGTGGTATGACGTTTCGGTTATTTTTTTTCTCCATTGCGTTAGAGGTTCTTGTTCGTTTTACTGCCTTTTAGCTTATTTTTTTCTCTACATGTGTTAGGAGTAAACGAGAAAGTTTAGGAGAGACCACTACCGTTGGTTTTTATCAATGACTTTACCCAGAATACCTCGTAATTGTCGCAACATTTTAAATTCATTGAAAATATCCATGTATTTTTTTAAATGTTTGATTCAAAAGTACTGAAATGTTACCTACATTAGAAGAAAGGTTAAAGATATAATGGAGAACATTTCATTTGTCATATCATCATAGTTAACTAGAAATTTTCATACTGCACTAAAATTATAAAATTTAGTCTGTTAAAAGAAAAACAATCCCGAATATTTTCTCGGGAAAAAATACTTGGTGTGACTTTACACAAAATTCAGATTGGAAAAGAAAAGGAATTTAAACAGCTTCCAAGTATTTAGTTATTTTCAGATTAAGTCGTTGGCACAGACTTCCCGTACACAGATTTCATCCAAAATTTGATAGAAATCTACCAATCTTGTGTAAAGACCATATACCACATTTCATTACTCTAGCTCAAACCGTTTTTGAGTTATCGTGTTCACAGACAGACATAATTCTAAAATTGTGTTTTTCGGACTCGGGGAGGTCTAAAACGTGAAGATTCATAAAAATGGTGAGTTCGAATGTTTTGACGATTACAATATTTTTTCTTTGCATACTTCGTATACGAGAAAGTAAAAAAGGGTTATTTAATGAAAACTTATTTTAAATGCTAGAATAGTGACTGAATTAAATTTTTTTATTCTGTGAAATAAATGTTTTTTACACAATTAGAAAGAATTTATTGTGTATCTTCTGGTAACTAGTACATGTAATTACGCAACGCACTTCATACAAAAAGAATAAATAATTCATTGAAAACGAAGATTGGTGGATATTTCTCGTATATATTTTACAAATTAGCCTCGTTATCTCCAATTATCTGGAATTGTTTTCAATTGTGCAAGTGATCATTAAAAACAAATGAATGCTCTAAAAACATTAATATAGTAACCTTCATTGTTAAATAACACGTAATATTATAACTTTGTTATAACACGTAACAAAATTGGTTCCTCTTTGTATACAAAACCTTCTGTATGAGTAGTAAAAACGATCACATGACGATTGTCTGGGACTTGAAAACACCATTTCTGCTGAATGTTACAGTGTATCTCGGATAATAGTTTAAATTATATCAAACCGAAAACTTCTCATTTTTTTATATAAATTGTCTCATTTTTTATATAAATTGTCTCATTTTTTTATATAAATTGTCTCATTTTTTTATAAAAATTGTTACATGTTTCCTATCTTAAAACACAAACTTAGGATTTGCTGTTAATGTTAATCTAATTATGAACTAACACAAATACCTCCCATTTAGAAGAATTGAATTGGTATCTAAATTTACCCTTGAGAAAAAAACAATTTTTCCCAAGACATCCAACAAGTAATGAACCAAATTTTTATTAATTATTTAATTTAAGTAAGGGAGTTAAGAGATTAAAAAACCGTTTTCATCACGTGATAAAAAAAAGTATCCACCTGGAAAGAATCCCACAGAATATTGATCGAGTTTGTATTTTTTATAAATTTCTTGAATTTATTAAAAGTAGTTGATAAATTTCTAAGAATAATCTGATGTTTATCCGGAAGTAGAATTCATAGTAAATGATTAAAAGCAAAGTAAAAATGTTGTCAAAATATGGAACTACGACATGATTTGTAATTCAAGACAATCAAATTATGCTGAACACCAGCTGACATAAATCATTATTATTACACGCCTATGCGAAAACTGCCTCTGTACAGGTATCGTTTTCTTAATTCGTAATCTCCACAGCAGTTATTTATGATAGATACACTCGTCTTTTCAATACAAAATTTGTTTTAAGATTCTTTGGGGAAAGAAGCGACCATAGAAGCAATTGTTCTATCAGTATCTATAAATTATGTTTCTATTAAAACTATCAAATCTACTTTGGTTACTCTGACTGTATCTCGTGTACTTCTGCACACATTTAGAATTATGTAATGGAGAAACTGGATTTGTGAAGTAAATTAATTTTGTCACAACTTAAAGAAAAAGGTAGGATATTTTGTCAGTTATACTACTGGGTGCAAAATTCTCCGGAACTTTTTAAATATTTTCCAAATGTAAATAGATTACGCTATTTCCCGCAGGAAAAGCTAAGATTATCAAATGACCGAGTAATCAGAACAAGCTTCATCTAGTTCAAATACGTACAGAGAATAGTTCTTCGTTACAAACATTCAAAACTTCCCGTCGTGAGGAAGGTCAAGTCATTAATGCTCCATCAAGATAAGGCGCATGTTCATAGTTCCCTCCTGGTTTCGAAATACCGTCAAAACATCACATTCGGATTCTTCCACAACCAGCTTGTTCCCCTGATAGAAGCCCCATGAAGAATTTGTTTAAGAGGCAACGATTCTCGAGTTCCGAGGAAGTGCAGCGACGAATGCACTGGAGGAGGTGGCAAACGGAAGCTTGTAGTCCGCATTTACATCTTTGTATGAACGATGACAAAAATGCATAGTTGTAAATGGTAATTGCTTCCAAGGACAGAACTAGATAAACAGGTTCTATCTGTAGTCATTCTTCCGTAATAAAATAAGTCCGGAACTTTTTGAACGTAGTAATATAATGCAGCACAGGTAACATACCTGGAACATAAAACATTGATCTTTTTTTTCGAAGTGGCTCAGGCAATATTCCCCATCTCTTCGTAATGCAATGACACATGCCTCACATGGTTCATCGTTCCTATTATAGTACACTGAATCATTAAATCAATAAACAAAAATCCTCTAAAATATTGCATAAATAACCTCTTAAATGATTTTATTAAATATCCATATATATATTTGAATTGCAAAGAGAACTGATAAGGAAAACTGGGATTGAAGAAAATTTCTTCCGCCATAGGAGGAATTATAATAAAAGGCTTAAGAGGAGAATTAATAGCTTCAATTCCATTAAATATTTTTGGCCGTAAAATAGGCAACTTATATTGCAACGATGCAAAGGGGATGTATGAAAAGTGTGTAAAGTTAAAGCACTACGTGGTTAAAGTCAATGAACAAGTGTTTAGATTTACGCATCAGCAATTAATATTTTATCAAAAGGCAAAAGGCCCTTACGCTGTTTTAAAGTAAGTAGGAAAAATGTGTTCTTACATCCTCAGACGTTAAGTTTGTTTCACTACATTACTATACTAACTTTACTAGTGGTTCTACGAAAAGTAGACCTAACGCCCCCTCCCCCCCCCCAAAAAAAATGAGATATTTTCTTCATCCCAGTCTTTAAAGGTTTATCCAATGTTGTCTTCCAGTTTGAAGAGAATGGATTTATTTTTGTTTCCAGGAACACCAGACGTAATTTGTGTTGCGATTTTGAGGTGGCAGGTCGCGTATTTTGGATGAATGAATTGGCGGAACTTTATATACACTTATTTTTTCTACATTTAGCATGCACATCCATAATACTTTAGCTGATATATATATATTTAAGATTTAATACATCGCCATATTGATAGATCGATAGATTCGACAAATAATAATGTTAATGTTACCAGTTCTAAATTGTTAATAAAAGAAAGATTACAGATAGCCTAGATGTTCAATTCAGCTCTTATAAGAAGAATATAATAATCTGTCTCTCGAGGAGGTACCTTCTTTGCCCCCCTATATACGATATCTTACATAGCTATATTTATAATCTTAAACAAATCGATGCACAAAATTGCTCAACTATATTATGTACAAATTTTACTCCTTGTATTTACAAAACCAAGCTATATTAAAAACGTACTGGAACAAAGTTATAGAAAATTTTACGCTCGAGAGTGGAGGTAGTCTTCAAATTTTCGTAACATGAACCATTTGGCTAGAATCATTGAAAAAAAACATACTTCCAAGATAAGATAAAAACTAGATTAGATGGAACTAAGCATGAGAAAGCAACTCTAAACATCGAACTTTCACCTCTTTTTTTTCCAGTGCGAATTATTTACAAAAATCTTTGCTTTCATCAGTATAAACAAAATTACAATTAAATGTATGCTTTTATCAGTATTATGAAAATTACAATAAATGTCTGCTTTTATCAGCATTAACAAAATTACAATTAAATGTCTAACCATTAGCAAAATGTTTCAAATGTTTTAATGGTGCCCAACTCGCCAAAATACTGAAACCATTGAAACGGCCATCGTCTTGAAACGTAATTAAAAATTCTTCCGTATTCGCTGTTTTTTATGACTTCAAGGAACCTTCATACCGAATTCGAACAACGTAACATGTAAAAAGTAATATGTATGTAGATCATATGGTAAATTGTTTTAAGATGTCAGTTGTTAATTTGAAATAAAACAGTGAACTTTACTGACGGGACAGAAAGCAATCCCTTTTCTAGATTTAAAATTGCTTCTATGAAATAACAAATTATTCCAAATAAATAAAAAATATAGGCTTTTTTTACATTAGAAGCCTGTTCCCAATTACCCCGCAATAAAAATTCTCAGGGGTAATTAAGAACACTAACCTGTTCTTCAAAATGAAATCCAAAAACGAAAATTTAAGCTTCCTCGTAATCATTATATCCTACAGATATAAGAAATATATAAATTAGCAACTCAGCTTGCTTAGAACCGGCGAATGGAACGAAAAATGAAACTTAATAAATTTTGATTTCGCTTTTCTGAACACGGTTGTAATTAAAGTTAAGAAACGTTATCAAATAGCATTGAAAAAAGTGTTTTTCTTCTTCCTCTAGAGTGTCTTAACCAAAGTGCATACTTTTCAGTTCACCATGGCCTCACCTGTGCGCTCTGTAGTCACCGTTCCCAATTTCCCCGCCTGACCCTACAAAATTCCAACTTTACAAATATAAAACATTCGAGTTAAACAAAAGTGTGCAAAAAATTCGTAACATATACACTTTAAAAGTTATATATTGCATTTTAAAAGTTAAATCCGTTAGTGAAATACAAAAGTAACTGTGACGAATGGTGTTGGGACCTCCCACTTCCTATTTGAATGTACCGTGTCGCCCTCTATAACTTTGTCTATAATCTTTACTTAACCAGTTCTGCAGTAGACACATGTCTAGATGATCTTTGTTCTAAACTTTGCGTTCTAAAGTCCCTCTTAAACCTCTAATATTCTTGAAACTGTTGATAATTACATGTTAATAGTAAGAAAGTTTGTGTTATGTTGGTGATATAGTACATTTTTCTCTACAACTACTCAATCGACGATTTAATTCAAATGCTGGCATACCGCCACCCCTTACAAATGGTAACACTGTTTTTGTTTCCATGACACAAAACAATTAATTTGTGAGTTAATAATGTTTAGACGGAATGTGGTGTCAAATATGAAGGCCATCCAACCAAAAACATTATTAAAGTTTTAAAATATATATATATTATTACTGCATTTTTAACGATACATTTTTTTATTTAACTGAAAATATTTCATTCTTTTTCTCATCGAAAATCGTAGTAAATTTTCTTTAAAACAATATATTTTATTCAAAATTCATTGGAAAATAATTAAATAGAAAATTTTAATTTGGAAAAAAAATTCTGAACCGTCAATTTCACCCAGCAAACATGGTAACAGACTCAGATAATGTGACTCGTAACTCTAGACAAACAGTATAACTTTACATACTATATATTTTTATGCGTGTTAAGCTCAAAACAAATTAAAGAAGCGTTTTTAAAAATGTAATTTTTTGGAAACTAAACGTCCAGGTTTTTTACACCCTGTCCCTAAAATATAGACACACATTAAAAATGAGATTCTAAACTATAGTACGATTCGCGTCTAGCTAGAAACGATTCAGTTTGTTTTTGTGCATTAATTTATTCGAATTTACACTACAAAACATGAGGCAACAGTTAAAAATGATGTATGAATTCAGAAAATTGAAAAATTGCTTGTCTCCTAAAAATACATATCGTCTGATTTTAAATCGAAAAAAATTTCTAATTATTATCTGCTTCTTAAAATCATTATTTTTTACTAACGGCTGTTTATTAACAGGTCTTCTAAATAAGTCTCATTAGATTTTTTTGGAAAAGCACATAAACACTGGATTGTTAGTGACTGATGACTTGTAGTTTTGTTAGACTAACCTCCATCTGTTCTTAATGCAATGACACATATTACAGCGTCACATGGTTTACCATCGCTATTACAGTACACTGAATTATTTCATTAAATCAATAAACAAAAATCCTCTAAAATATAACATAAATAACATCTTGAATGTTTTTACTAAATATCCATATATATATATATATATATATATATATTTGGTTTGCAAAGAGGACTGGTGAGGAAAAATGGGGTTGAGGAACTTTTTTTCCTAACTAGGAGGAATTATAATAAAAGGTTTAAGAGGAGAATAAAGAATTAGTGATCCTCGAAAGTAAGGTTTAAAATGAGCTCCGCACACTAAATTGCAAAACTTTCGTAAAATGTGTTTCGTTGCAAGCGTCTTCACCTTAGCAGTGAAAATGCGTTGAAGGATTTATTTAGTGATGAGCATCGATTCGTTGCTTGATAAATATTTATTTTTAAGGAATTAGTTTCTAGCTGTTGTTTAATTCCCTTTCTGAAACTGGGAAAAGAGCTCCGCACAATAAGATGCAGGACTTCTGTAAAACATGTTTTCTTGCAAGCGTTTCACCTTGGCAGTGAAAATTCGTTGTAGATTTTGTTTAGTGACTTCGAGCAATTTTTTGCTTGATATACAATAATATTGAAGGAATTAGTTTCTAGAGGTTGTATAATTCTCTTTTAAAATTAGGGTAAAAGATCAGCACACTAAGATGAAGGACTTCTGTAAAACATGTTTTCTTGTAAGCGTTTCACCATGGCAG
>BGPR01010269.1:9816-29249 GCA_013235015.1 Araneus ventricosus | reverse complement strand
AAGCGTTTCACCATGGCAGCGAAAATGCATTGTAGAGTTTGTTTAGTGACTTCGAGCAATTTTTTGCTTGATATACAATAATATTGAAGGAATTAGTTTCTAGAGGTTGTATAATTCTCTTTTAAAATTAGGGTAAAAGATCAGCACACTAAGATGAAGGACTTCTGTAAAACATGTTTTCTTGTAAGCGTTTCACCATGGCAGTGAAAATGCATTGTAGTCATTGTTTAGCGATTTCGACAAATTCTTGCTTGATATATAATAATTTTCAAGGAATGAGTTTCTAGAGGTTGTCTAGTTCTCTTTTAAAATTAGGAAAAAAGATCAGCTCACTAAGATGAAGGACTTCTGTAAAACAAGTTTTCTTGCAAGCGTTTCACCTTGGCAATGAAAATTGACTGTAGATTTTGCATAGCAATTTCCATAGATTTCTTGCTGGGTAAATATTAATTTTTAAGGAATTTGTGTCTAGAGGTTGCTTAATTCCCTTTTTTAAATTGGGAAAAGAACTCCTCACACTAAATACGGGACTACTGTTAAAAATAGATTTTCTTGCAAGCGTTTCACTTTGACAGTGGAAATAGGTTGTAGATTTTGCGTAGCGATTTGCATCGATTTGTTTCTGGATAAATACTCTTTTTTAAGGACTTGATTTCTAGAGTTGTTTAATTTCCTTTTTAAAATTGAGAAAATATTTCCGCACTCTAAGGTGCAGGACTTATATAAACCATATTTTATTGAAAGCGTTTTACCTTGGCAGTGAAAATGCGTTTTTGGCTTTGTTAGGGATTTGTATCGGTTTGTTGCTGGATAAATATTCTTTCTTAAGGAATTATTTTCTTGAAATTGTTTAATACCCTTTCCGAAATTCGAAAAAAAGCTTCGCACACTGAGATGTAGGACATCTGTAAAACATGTTTGCTTCCAAGAGTTTCACCTCGGCAATGAAAATGTGTTGTAGATTTTGTTTAGCTATTTCGAACAATTTCTTGCTTAATATATAAACATTTTTAAGGAATGAGTTTCTAGAGGTTTTTTAATTCCCTTTTTAAACTAGGAAAAGAGATCCTCACACTAAGACGTAGAATTTCGGTAAAACGTGTTTTGTTGCAAGCGTTTCACCTTGGCAGTGAAAATGGTTTTGTTAGCTATTTGCATCGGTTTGTTGCTGGATAAATATTAATTATTAAGGAATTTGTTGGCAGATGTATTTTAATTCCCTTTTTGAAATTGGGAAAAAAATTCTGCACACTAAAATGCAGGACTACTGTTAAAAATTTTGTCTTGTAAGCGTTTCACCTTGCAGCGAAAATGCGTTGTAGGCTTTGCTTAGCGATTTGCATCGATTTGTTCTGGGATAAATATCAAGTTTTAAGGAATTAATGTCTAAAAGGTTGCTTAGTTCCCTTTTTTAAATTGGGAAAAGAACTCCGCACACTAAATGCGAGACTTTGTAAAACATGTCTTCTTGTAAGCGTTTCATCTTGGCAGTGAAAATGCGTTGCAGACTTTGCATAGCAATTTCCATCGATTTGTTGCTTTGTAAATATTCATTTTTTAGGAATTAGTGTCTGAAGGTTGTTTAATTCCCTTTTTTAAATTGGGAAAAGGACTTCTCACACTGAAATGCAGGGCTTCTGTAAAATATGTTTTCTTGCAAGCGTTTCACCTTGGCAGTGAAAATGCGTTGGAGATTTTGTTTAGGTATTTACACCGAAATATTGCTGGATAAATATTGTTTTTTAAGGAATTTGTTTCTTGAGGCTGTTTAATTCCCTTTTTGAAATTGTAATACGAACTGCGCGCATTAAGACTGCTGTAAAACATGTTTTGCTACAGGCTTTTCACCTTGGTAGTGAAAATACAATTATAGGCTTTGTTTATCGATTTGTATTTATTTGTTGCTGGATAGTTATCATTTTTTTAAGGATTTTTTTAAGGTTGTTTAATTTCCTTTTTCTAAATTGGGATATAAAATTATCTGACACTGATAAATATCTCTATAAGAAATTCTACTCATAAGGACTCATTCACGCTGACGCGTTAAAGATAATATGAGTGGAAATTTTAGCAATCGAAGAAGCCATCGAATTTTTCTCTCTACATGTTCATTAATAAGAAGTTGTCCCGGGTATATTTTGTGGTCAGAACATAGAGTGCAACGTTTAACGGAAACTCCTGAATCATGTGATAATACAGGTTAGTTATGATTAAAGTTCTCCTATTCAGAATGCCCTACAACCGGTTCTATGGCTCCAAACGAAGCACTTTAAAATTAATAATTAAAAAAAATAATAAAATTAATTTAGCACTTTAAAGCGGAAAAGTAAAACTTCACTAAGATGTTGAACAAGTGTTGCGCTCTGCAAAAACCGGAAAAAAATGTTTACAACAACGGTAAGAAAAAAAGGCTTCATGTTCAGAACTGAATTTCAACAGTATTTTTAATTAAACTAAAAAAAACTCAAATAAGCTATTCAGTTTTGCTTCATTAATAAAAAAATTTCGCTATAGATAATGGCGCAGTGCCACTTCTGAAGGAAAAAATAAAAATTTTATTTATTTTTTTCTCCTTTTTTCCCTACTTTTTCGGTTTTCACAAACCGCATCACTTGTGCTACATGATAGTGAAATTTTCTTTCGTTTACCGTCTTTGTACCGTCTTTAGGGCCTTCTGAATACGAATAAAAACAAACGTAACGAACGTAACACTTGAAGTATTTAAGTGTCAAAGTAATTTGTGTCTTTTATGTTAATTTCTCTTTGGCTTAGTTATAAATTTAAATATCAAAAATTGTGTAATTCAATTCAAAAATCAGAAACAACATTCTTTACTAATGGATTAATTAAAAAATAGATATTTAGGTTTTAACAAATTTAAGAGGACACATTGCCTTCTGAACAATTTTTTATTTGTAGTATTATTGAAAAAGTTTCCATGCTATTAAAACTTAACAATCATATAAAGTCATCTTAAAGAGAAAAAAAATTCATTTTGATCTGCTTGTTAACTTGAAATTTAATTTCTTTAAAGAAAAATTCAATTTTTTTAAATTCCCTACTACTTTTTCAAATATGAATACTTTTGCTTCAAATCCTATATGAAGATTCACTGAAAATATATGACATAAAACTGTGCATGGATTTTAAAGTGAATCTAATATTCGCCTAAATATAGAATTTTTACTGTTTTATGTGGTTAAAAACTGAGGAAATTTAGCACTACCTCAATTTATATCTTGTATATAGAAAAAACTAAGCAGCTGAATGCTTATTGCATGAGGGTTTTATCATATGCACAATGATAATCAAGTACAAAATTTTTGAAAGCTGTATCTAAAACAGGAAAAAAGCCTTAGCATTTTGAAAACATGAAAGTGAAAAAAAGTTCGTCATGGAGAAAAAGTCAGTCAAAGTTGTCATTTGTGCATAATTATCAATGGTTATCATAAAAAAAAACTATACAACTTCGATAATATTAAAGGTACAATTTTGGAATTTTTATACATTAAGTAGTAAGATAAGATCAACAAAATAAGCCAATAAAATAAAAACTGATACATCGGCCATTTTTTCTCCCTTAAAATACAAAAAATTTTACGTTATCATCTTTGAACATTTCAAAAGTGTTGAAACATCTTTTATTTTAAATTAATTCTGTTTGAGAATGTTTAGATGTTTTGATGTGCGAAATCTTCTTCGTGTTTAAATATTATAGCAGCTTTGATAAAGAAATTCGAATGGCAGAAATTAGGAAAGGATTGGTCACATTTAAGCCTCCCCATTTCCAAAGCAAGTACCATTTGAAAAACTGACTATAGAATATAACTTTTATTTTTAAGAACAAAAAAAAATGATTAAAATTGAAAAAATTTCTTGTAGCTCCGGTTTATTCCAATCTAATACCGACGCATCTTATGAAAAGGATCTGTTATTTTAACTATTAGTTCATTTATTCTAAACTTTAGAACTGTTATTTCAAGAAAAGTAAATCCACATTTGCAATATTGTAAGCTAATTTTCCGAGGAGATTTTTATTAAGTATACTTGATATAATATTTATATTAGATTATGATGTCTTCCATTTAAGCCTTTAATGATTCAGGTATCTATAAAGTGCCTCACAAATGCATTTAAAATTTTTGTCTATTCTTTCCTTGGAGCTATAAATGGCTACTGGGAATGTTAAAATTAATCAGTTAACCTTAAAGCATTAATTTTCCTATGAGACGCGTGGGTCGCGGTTATTTATTTTGGCTATTTCACGCTGTTATTATACATGGTTATTCAGAACTATTTCACCGATTAGAAATAGCTATAACTTCTTTGTTAGTTAAGATAGAAAGAAAACTAATTTGAACACAACACAGAAGGAAGCATAAGGTTTTGTTTGCGTACATAATAATTGCTCTATGGGACTTCCTTTGATCACACGGACAACATCCATTGATCCATGGTCACAGGGGCATTGGTCACACGGACATGCATGTTTGCATGTGGCTGTCTAATATTGATTTATAAGCGAATGAAAAATATTTTGTTTCAAGATATAGCGAAACTGGAAACCATTATTTATGTACAAAATGAATTCGCAAAAGGTTTTTTTCAAAATTGAATCGAATCCTGATTGTAAAAGATAGGCTCCGTAATGACCATTACAAAAACTTCCACAAGGCATATTTAATTGTATACCGAATCTTCAAAAAATATTGTGTCTTGCGTCATGACAGTGAAAGTGAACTGTAATGTCGCGTTTATCAGTTTTCTGGCATTTATTACTGGCATTGAATGATTTATATAGCTAGCCGTAATGAGCTGGATTGTCCTAAGTTTTGAAATCAATACCTTATTGCAGCAAATCCAGTGCGTGATCTATTCAATTCATTGCTCTGTTTCTAAAAAAAAGATATTTCCAAATTTGTTCCAGCTAGAATAATTTTAAGTCGCTAGATGAATTCACATAATTTAAAAGCATATATTTATATTTTTTCAAGAGCGATTCTTTCCATTATTTTTACGCTTTCATACAATTTTCGAATATTTTTTTCCTAAATTTATAGTGAAAGTTCTCGAATATTTCTTAAAGTTTCGCTAAACACTGAGATATAGTTCCGTAAAGTTATCCATTTAATTTTGCTTCTGTCTATAACAGTATCAAATAATGCAAGCTAACTAGTCTTCTTCAACTTTCCGTAAAAGCGCATACGTTTACGGAACTTGGAATTCACTAAACTTTCCAAAAATGTAAACGAAGGACTATGCATCGATGTGCGAAATTGGTTGTAAATTTAAAGATCCTTAAAATCATGGGTATTTCGTAACTTACGGAAACATCTGCTGACTTCCGTGATTATCCGAAAATCTTTGCATCTATAAAGTATGCAAATCATAGCAAACTTTCCGGCAATAATTCCATTAATATATATAAGAAGCCAGAAATTGAAGTAACGCGGTCACGTGGTTTGGTTTGGCTACGTGCCAAACAAACTCAGACGGTCTGTCTACGCCTATAAATTAGCATACACTATTTTCAATCTTTGGTGATATAAGTTTCCCTTCTTTATATTATTTATACTGCTTCACCCACGCGCGGTAAAAAAAAATTCCGTTATCCGTTTATGTGGATTCATTATAGTATTCCTAATTGCTTTTAAAGTTCTGATTTGAGTGTTGGTAAATGAGTTCTGTTTTTTAAGCTATTAAAAAAGGGTTCTTTCTGATTTTTGATTTGATTTTGCATTATTTTGATTAAAAGGGTTCTTTCTTAATATTTGAATTTGTGTTGCATTCTATTCCAAAAGGTATTCTTTAAAGTTTTTTACTAACTGCTTTTAATTAGTTCTGATCTGAGTGTTGGTAAAAATGTTTAATTCTGCTCTGAGTGTTGGTAAAAATGTTTAATTCTGATCTGAGTGTTGGTAAATATGAGTTACCTGATTTAGTACGAATTACTATTTGAATTTGTGGTGCATTCTATTGCAAAAAGTATCTTTAAAATTTTTTACTAATTGCTTTTAATTAGTTCTTATCTGAGTGTTGGCAAAAATGCGTTACCTGATTTAACTTGAAAGTGTTTTACTAATTGCTTCTAATTAGTTCTTATTTTAGTGTTGGTAAATGAGTTCTGTTTTTAAGAAACTATTAAAAATAGTTTCAATTTGTGGTCATTATTTTTATTTTGTAACTTTCGTTTTTGATAAAATAGTTCTTTCTTAAAATTTGAATTTGATTTTCCATTATTTTAACTAGACAAAATTCACAAAGCATGTTGTTTATGATGAAGTTTTTAGTTCATTCAATTTCGGGCCTTTATTGTTTAATGTTACTACATATTTACATCTAAAATTCACTACAAACTATTATTTTTTTATTTCTTACGCACTCCGCGTAAGAAATGCGCGTTAGATTTTCTAGTACATCTCTTGTTATTCAATCTGTAACAATCAGATCTGAGATATTGTTGGCGGGTTAAAAGCTCGTCTTAGACGGGCACAAATCTTTTAGTTCACAATAATTCACTACTTGATCGAAAACAAAACGCTTTACTTTGACCTTATACAGAGAAAAATCATGAAATAAACACGCAATGGACTCTCGTGCAACTCGGTGGTTGCATTCCCCGTAATAAGATATCGCGTTATATGGGTTATGAGACGAATTTGTGCAAGTTCAAACATGTCTTTAATTTGTAACTCCGCATATTGTTAGTGAGATGTGTGCTTTTTTTTCAACCTATCGGCCAAGACCGGTTCTAGAGGCAAAGAAGCTATCGTTCCAATAAATTTCAGCCGCCACCCCCGCCCCCATCATATAATACCTTCACTCGTTTCCTATAAACGAGTATATTTAAAATTTAAAAAATTATCACTTTCCTTAATGTCGAAAAAATTTAAGAAAATTTCTTCGTACCTAGAAAAAAACCTGACTTATACATTTAAGGAATCAGTGACAAGTTTCGTTCATTTAACAGTAAAATTCCGAATATAAAGCGAGTGCCAATTACAGACTTAATTTTTCGTCATCGCGTCATATTCTCGCAAATGCAAAATTTAGCAGATGTTAATTTCTTCGCATCACACCTGTGAATATTTATAGCAAAACAAAATATGAATATTCATGGATAGAAAAACAATTCGAAAAGTAAGCGTTTATTGTTAAATTACAAGTGTTATAATGATTCCACTAAATAAAATATTAAATTAAAATTGCACTCTCCTGGCCCAAGTTCATCAATAATGCCATTTAAGCTAATTTCTTCTGACAAATCTTTCTCTAATGTAATTCAACCTAAATAATTACTCAAACTCTTTTGGCACATCGACGATGTCTTGAAATCTCACCGAGCAGTACCATTTTTTTTGTTGACGGGACTAGTACTGCCTTTCAAACAGCAAATTTCGGGCAATATCAGCTACTTTTCCACACTTTCAAACAATGGGTAAAATGTTAACATAATTATAATATAAACAACAACTCTTGCTTTTCCAAACAAAAATTCAAAAACTATTAAAATGTTACATTTATCTTACGTGTCATACGGGACTGTCTATCGCGCTATATGAGAACTAGGCGCAATTTTTTTCATCGCATTACTAATATAATCTCCCAGATTTCTCGGTAACGCTCTGACGTCACCAAAAATAAAACTCGCGCCATAGCACTGCGAGACGTTAAACAGCATTATTTCATTGTTAGAGAACCTAAATCTCAGTCATTTTAAATTTAAACGAGTAATCGTCGTTCTAATTTTAAATTTAATAGCTCTAAAATAGTCAAATAAAATTTTCTATCGATTGATATAAAATTTATCTCGCTATGATCGATAATTCCCGATAAATTTTAAATTATATTAATCCTATATTTCAAATTAATTTCCGCTTTTTGATAGAAAGTAGTAAATCACGTCAGTGATATATCATACTCGTGATATAGCTTGGACGCCACGATGCATCTCATTATTGCAATCGTGATGATATAATTTGATAATAATTTTTGGCTTTGTGTAGAGAAGTGCTTTGTTTTGATTAGAATTTCGAAAAAGAATTCCTTTGAAATTTTAACTTTTGACTAACGTTTGACAAGCTGAGAATTTCATGGTTATTGAATTATAATAAAATTCTTAAACAACCTAAAATACTTCACTCTGAATGTTGTTTACCAAGAGGTTTTTTGAATAAAGCAATATGTAAATAAAAAAATATTTCCTGTCATAATACATATGTTTATTTTATTTGTTTTCAATCAATGTCAAACATTTCTCTCGCATATATATCTATTTAAACACATCAGATTTGACGGGAAATCTCTCGAATGAAGAGGCAATTTGCACCCGTCATACCATGGCGGTTTATTTTCTAGTTATACATATTAACCCTTTATAAGTCTGTGGTAAGTATACTTGTCATCAACTTCATCAATTTTTAAAAGCATTTTTTTAAGGTTGGCATAAATTCTCGCCAAATTTTTCGATCAAACAATAACCTAAATGTTCCTATTTCTTTTCTCAAACCATAACGAATTGCCTGGACTTGATAATTAATTGTTAACTAGCAAAATTAATTAACAAGAAATTAATGTCATCGAATACACTAAATGAATTTCTTTTCTTAAATGAATCTCAATCCCAAAGTCATTTTACTACAACAGTACTGGAAAAAATGGCCCTTTAAAGAATTAATTCACACTATACGGGAGCACGTTATGCTAGAGTCCACTGTATTTAACGCTGTAAAATGTAATACATGAGGAAAAGAGCTCATGTAATGTTTCGTATACAGGAGAATTTCGTAAAAAAATACCTAGGGAATGGCGAAGAATAGATATTATAAGCTAAATATAGAATCTAAGCACATTGAATTGTCAAAATATGAAGATACCAATCTAAACAACGTTCTAAACAAATCAATCCACTCTATTGATTTGATTTGTTTGATTAACGAACACTTTTGGAGCTACATAAAGTTTAATAGGATTAGATATCGGAAGTTTGAATCATTGTCATATAATGAAAGCGACAGCTGAGCTGACCACCCATTTTCCAAGTACCCACACCAAACTGACATAAGGATATTTTGCCCGGAACAAGATTTCGCGTACAATAGACCGCTATCATAGTTGTTACATCAGAATCAATAACGCAAAAAAACCCTTAAGTCAAAAACCACACAAACATAAAGCAAAACACACGAAATTTCGATGTGACAGTTGGAACCACTGACAGCATTTTGGGACAACATACAACAATTTGAAAGCAGATGTATCTAACTTATACAAGCGCTTTACATCGATAAAATGTTTTGGCAAATTTGACATATGTCCTTTGGTTAAGCATAGTCGGCAATGGAAGCATGGGCAATAAAAAAAATTGACATAGGACAATTTATATAACAAGACGATAAACCTCTTCTATAGAATCGGACCTCGAAAGTTTCCTCCTCCGATACCAAAGACGATACTTTCCTTCCAAGACATCGCAGCGCCACAATGGGAATTAAAATGCTGCTGTATGGCTTACAATCATATTAAAAAACTAACGAATAAGTAAAATATAAAAATCATCGGCTCGTTAAATTTTCATTGTGTTTATTTTTCCATTCCAATTTTAAAACATTCCATTGTAGAATATAAATCATCGATATTGAAGTTCCCTTTTTACTTCCCCGTATACGAAGTATACAAACAGAAAGTATTGTAATCGCCAAAAAATTCGAACTCGAGATTTTGACGAAGCTCCACGTTTTAGACCTCCATGAGTCCGAAAAACACAATTTTGGAATTATGTCTGTCTATATGTCTATCTGTGAACACAATAACTCAAAAATTATTAGAGCTACAGGGATGAAATTTGGTATGTGATCTTTACACATAATTTTTAGGTTACTATCAAATTTTTGACAAAATCCGTCAGCGGGAGGTCTGTCTGTCCACGTTCATGTGGACACTATAATTCAAAAACTTGAATAGCTAGATGGATAAAATTTGGTACACAGTTTTATCATCATGAATGTAGGTTCGTATAAGATTTTGGGACAAATCGGTCAAAGGGTTGACTGTCTGTCGGTCTATGTAATCGCAAACTCGTGAACACAATAACTCTTTAAGATAATGACTTAGATACATGAGATTTGGTATGTGGCCTTCTAACCTTAATTGTAGATTTGTGTCCAATTTTCGTTTCAATCCGTTAAAAAAATTTGTTCAAATTGCGTATTTGGTTCAAAATGCACATTGCGACTGGGTGTTGACAAGCGTTTCGCTTATTTCTCTCAAGTTAGTATGGTTGGCTTTTGACCTTGGCGGTCTAAGGAGGAAATTGTAACGAGAGGCAAACACGCACTTCGGAAATTATGGCAACCCCCTAGAACGAAACTTCGTTCTGGCATTCTCCAGATGGACTCCTATGATTAACCAGAGGTATGGTGAAATCTTGTGTGATATCTATAGTAAGATTTCGTACTCAAAAACGTTAAATAAAGTTTGGTACCTCAGCTCGCGTAAAAATCGCGAACATACGCATTTATTTTTTGCAAAATATTAAGTTTTTGAGAATTCATAAATTTTATATGTTTCATTGTGAATCACCTTTCATAATTTTTTTCTCAAAATAACCAGGCCTTGGGTAAATACCCAAAAATATTTACATACCCACTGTGTGTTTACCCACCCCACATTACTGGTAGTAGACGAGAAAATTTCGGGGAGGCCACTCCCGCTGGTTTTAGAGAGGATGCTATAAAATGAGGGAAAGAGGTCGAGCCCATCTGAAAGCTCATCAACAAAGGGTCCTGGTGGCAGGTTTATAAATCCAAAACTCACGTTGCCAGATCGATTGTAAAATATTCTAATAAAGGGTGTGTGTGTTCTTATAACACGACATTATGTTGGAAATGAGGAAGTCGATGATATCCTGTGAAAGTTGGTAGTACCACTCTTTCTGCAACGCAAGTTTCATTTATTGCGTTGTGAGCAGCAAACGACCTCCCCAAAGCGTCCTGAATATGCCCAATAAAGTTAAGGTCTGTAAATTTGGCCAATCTACCCACCTTAAATCCACACTTCTAAAATAATTGTGAACCTGGTGAGTCCAACGAGATGACAACTAAACTGGATAGAAATAACTGGTGGCCAAATGAGTCACTGAAAAGTCGAACTTATTGGCCCTGTACATCTGAGCAGTCAAGAAGCCTCTATGCTAAACAGATGGAACAACTGTTGAGCATGATGAATGCCTGGTTCATAACAACTCCTTTACCATAATAGTCTTTTTCTCTGATGTTGGAGGAAAGGTATTCGTGTTCTAGGATATTTCCAGATTGTAGTAAGTAGACAATCAGTGTCTAGGCTAAATTGCAACTCGATCCAAGATTGATGTTGTCTGCACCATGCTAAAATTCCTCCATAAGTTTGATAGCGACTCCTTGATTGCATATAGGGATAAGTTCTTACAGCCCTATGTTCGACTTTTCAGGATTGCAGTTGGTTTTCGTTCCTTTTTATGGACGACAATGATTATCCACATGGGACTTTAGTTGTCCACCATTATCATAATAGTGAGAATATTCGTCGTCTCCAGACCTAAACTCTATTAAACATGTCTCATTCATTCACTTCCTGAGCCGAAAATTATGTTGCTGCGAGAGTGAGACCAACTACCACAAAGAAGATTTATCAACTTCTTTGCTGTCAATTTGAATTTGTGGAAACTGAGCTTCGAGGTCTGTCTGACTGTGCGAAGGGACCATGATACATAAATAATCTTTAAGACAGTACTCACAAAACTTCGGTGCTGAATGACTCTGCTCACTATCCTTATATTTTTGGAGTGCAAATAGAACCGATGAGGGAAAATAGGGTTGAGAATTTTTTCCCGTCCTAGTAGGAATGATCAAAAAAGGTTTAAAAGAAGAATAAAGAAGTAATGACCTTTACAACTAAGGTTTAACCCTTTCACGTTCATTGGTTTCGCAGTGAAACCATACATTGAGCATTTTTTTACTGCGCATGGGCGAAACGAAGTGTAATGTTTCTTTCATAGCTTAAAAGCCAGATATATAGGGCAACTTATATAAAAATTCCAGTTCCATACCGTTAGTATTCACAAAGATATCGGCATTTCAATAGCTCGATATCTTTTGATTTCTAAGATAAACAAAATGATGAGGGTTCTTGCACAAATTGAGGTTTTTTAAAATTGAATCTCCGAAAGTGATATTGAATTTTATGAAGGTTGAATATCCTGAATATTCACGTATACTTATAAATTAAAAATATAATTGAAATCGCATTTCGATGATAACTTACATATTCGGAGGAAAACAGCCCGTTACCGTTCATTGGTTTCACTGTGAAACTACAAATTTCTCGAAAATAAAAATTGCTAATATTTTTTCTTTTACACATTTATGATAAGCTACATGTCTAATACTCATTTTTGAAATAAATTCACTAATTTTCAAAACATGTAGTGAACTTGAAAGAGATAAAAGAAGTAAGGTTAGAAAGCGCTCCGCACACTAAGATGTAGGAATCCTGTAAAACATGTTTTGTTACAAGCGTCTCATCTTCGCAGTGAAAATGCACTATAGGTTTTGTTTAGCGATTTGTATCGATTTTTGCTGGATAAATATTAATTTTTAAGGGATTTCTTCCTTAAGGTTGTTTAATTTCCTTTTGGATACTGGGAAAAGAGGTTCGCACACTAATATGTAGGACTTCTGTAAAATATGTTTTGTTGCAAGAGTTTCACTTGGCAGTGAAAATACATCATAGACTTTGTTTAACGTTTTTCATTCATTTGTTGTTGGATAAATATTAATTTTTAAGGAATTTGTTTCTTGAGGTTGTTTAATTCCCTTTTTCTAAATTGGGATATTAATCGATCGGACATTGATAAATATATCTAGTTAAGAAATTCTAATCTTTAAGACTCGTTCACGCTAACGCGTTAAAGATAATACACTGGTGTCCAAAAGTTAAGCACGATTCTTAAGATACGAAAAAATTGGAGTTAATATGGATAATATGGTTCGCAATCAGTTGAGGAGAATCGTGTAACATACAATCCTCGGAACTCACATTTTACAGTGAAGATTCGGTCACAAGGGCATTTAGAGGGCTATCACCAGAAAGTGATGAAGGCAAAATGGGACTTTTTCGACGCGTGCCGTTTCACAGAAGGCTGATAATGGATTGAAACTTTCATCAATGGTTTTGTTTGATGTGCATAGCATTTACATGCATTTTTGTAAAAATATCACGTTCGGGAAGATATAAAGGTTTCTTTTTAAAAAATCACAAATTTTACAGCATGTTTTATGCTTATAACATGCAGAGTTTTCAACTAAATTGTACGAAACTTGCAGAATAGTTGACAATATGTAAAAGAAGAATTGTATAAAAATTTCAATTAAATTCTTTGATTGTAACAAGAAATATGAGTATTTGTAGTAAATAATATTTTACGAATATATTGTAGTAAATAATATTTTTTGTGCGAAACGTAGCGTAACTTTTCTTTCATAACTTCAGAGCCAGATATATAGGGCAACATATAAAAATTCCAGTTCAATACCGTTAGTATTCAGAAAGATATCGGCATTGCAAGAACTGAATTGCTTTTTTTCTCTAAGAGAAATAAAATGATGAGGTTTCTTGCACAAATTGATCTATTTGCATCTTCATCCTGCTTCGTTTGCTGAAAGGTGCCTCTATTTTCTCTGTACTGCTCTTTGAAATCTGCGAAGCTCTTTTTCCATTTCGTCGGCGGCATTTCAAGTCGAAAAGCCAACAGGACTCCATCGCGAAGGATTAAATCGAAGTCCATAAGTCAGAAAATCTTAGAACCAGATAGAAGACCTCATTTGATCATGAAGTGACTCCATCTTAGTAATTGAAACAGGAAATAAAAATTAATAACCGTGAGTCATTTTAAAAATTCTATAGGTTCTTAATTAGATCAAAATATACAGCAATTCTAAAACAGAAGATACTTTATAAGGAAAAACAAAAAATTCATTCATTTACACGCGAATCTTCTGAATTTGGTATATATAAATTAAATCCCCAAACAAGCAGTGCCATTTATTTGGACTATCTGAAGAAATTCAAAGCGCTTGATTTTTAAACCGATCCAAAAATTTTATATTTCCATAGATGTAAGCGAAGCCGATTTTATTTGTGACACCACTGGAGATTCATCTTCCGAGTCCCGCCGTGTTTCCTGAAAGGTGCCTCTATTTTCTCTGCGCCGCTCTTTGAAATCTGCAAAGCTCCGTTTCTATTCCGTCGGAGGCACCTCAGGTCGAAAAGCCAACAGGACTCGATCGCGAAGGATTAAATCTAAGTCCATAAGTCAGAAACAACTCGGAACCAGATAGAGGGAGGACCCGAAGAAGACGGAATTTGTTTCGAGGGGATCGGGTCCCACCGATAGCGCGGGCAAAAGTCCCATTTCCAGGGTATTTTCTTTTCTCCCCGGACCGAGGAGTGACCGGAAAAGCTGGCAAATAATTGCCATTTCCACGGCCGGAGCCGGGAGTATAAAAAGAATAACATCGTCGTAATAGGCAGATTTTCTGGCTCTTATCGAAACCCATAAAAAGAGATGCAAAACCTGAGAGGCGCGAAGGAGGCAAAAGGAATAAATTTTTGCCCGGGAAAAAGCGGGCAAAAAGAGAAGTTACGCAAGATCGATGGCCGGACTTTCCAAAGGAGGATAAATGCGCGGGGGGACGGGTACGTGCCTATCAGTGGACGAACAGCGTTTTGCAATAAAGTTGCCACGGGGGTCATGAAGAATGATGGGGTCCGGTGGCGGGCACGTGGCGGCCGTAATGGAACAATGGGTTTTAAGGCGTCGTACGTCATCATTTTGCTTCGCCTCGGACGCCACTTTATGAATTTTTCTTCGCCTTTTGCGTCTTTTTACCTGCGTCTCGAGTGTCCGCCCCTTACAACCTAATAATAAAAAAGAAGAGGGAAATATTTGGGAGGAGGGAAGAAAGTGTCTAATCGGAAGGAGCGAAAGAAAGTTCTTCTGGCTGGACCGAAAGGAAAACGAGGCTCGTTTGGTGCTTTCTTTTCTAACTTGTGCAAGACGATTTTCTTTATACGTGTTTCTGTATACCGTGGCGTTATTATTATTAAATTTTTGGGCGGAAATAACACTTCTGTTTTTCAGAGGGGAGGGGGTTGCCTTCTTTTTCATTATTTTTCCTCAGAGTCGGAAAAAATTTTCTTAGTGTAAGCAGTCTAACACGTTCGCACTTGACGATTTTCGTCTCATCTCGCGTTCTCGAATTACAAAATTTCATAGTCGTAGGTACTAATCATCTCTTCATAAATGCAGGGAAGGAGCGAAGATAACTGGCGCACCTGAGACAAAGATGATCCTCTTATCACTGTAATACCAAATACAAACAAATTTCATTTAAATAATAGTCCAGATCTGTCTCTCGGTAACGCTTTGACGTCACCAATAATAAAATTCGCGCCATAGCACTGCGAGACGTTAAACAGCATTATTTCATTGTTAGAGAACCTAGATTTCAGTCATTTTAAATTCAAAAGAGTAATTGTCGCTCTAATTTCACATTTAATAGCTCTAAAATAGTGAAATAAAATTTGCTATCCATTGATATAAAATTTATCTCGCTATGATCAATAGTTTCCGAGAAATTTTAAATGATATTCATCATATATTTCAAATTAATTTGCGTTTTTTAATAGAAAGTAGTAAATTACGTCAGTGGTATATCATGCGCGTGATATAGTTTGGACGCCACGATGCATCTGATTATTTATTGCAATCGTGATGATATAATTTGATAATATTTTTTGGCAACGTTTGACAAGTAGAGAAGTGTTTTGCTTTGATTAGAATTTTGAAAAAGAATTCCTTTGAAATTTTAACTTTTGACTTACGTTTGACAAGCTGAGAATTTCATGGTTATTGAATTATAATAAAATTGTTAAACAACGAAAAATACTTCACACGGAATGTTGTTCACTAAGAGGTTTTTAAATAAAGAAATATGTAAATAAAAAATGTTTCCTGCCATAAGACATATGTTTATTTTATTTGTTTTCAATCAATGTTAAGCATTTCTCTCCCATATATAACTATTTAAACACGTCAAATTTGACGGGAAATCTCTCGAATGAAAAGGCAATATGCACCCGTCATTCCATGAGGGAGATTTTATAGTTTTATTATAATCAACAAAACAGTTTTTAAAATGCCCAAGAAGGAAAAATGCTTTGTTCTTCTATTACTTTCATTAACTCCTATTTTAAGCATCAATAATTCATTAACGCATTGTTTAATAATACATTTACAGTTAAATTTAAATTCCTAATGCAATTTAATATTTGTTATGAAAAATGAATTTTTCGTGCATTTTCCCGACAGAAAATTTTAAATAATGTACCGATGCCGGATGGAAACTGCCCCATTTTTGTGACTTCCCTAAGCGTTTATCTAGGATCACATAATATTAAAACCGGCTCTGCATCGATAGTCTGTTGTTTTCCTCATAGTTCTGTAGAGAAAGACGATTTTATAATGAGAATACCAAAAAATCGTTTTGGTTTGGTAGGCTGAAAAGAATCGCAAAACACATCTTCGAAAGAATTATACTACTTTCGTACGAAACTGACTGGTCATTGCTGAAGATTATTCTCCTAAAAAATATCAATCTAGGGTGGTGAGGAAGTTTGGAGTGGGAGTGGCGGCTCAGGTGTCATCCTTGTCATCTGACCACAGTATAAGATTACAAGGTCCGACCCAAAGTAGTCCTCATGTTGCTACAAACGAGACGTTAATATAATTAAACTGAACTAAACCAAGAAAAGATGCAATGGAGTTGGAGACAACTCAGTTTTTCTAACCTCCTCTACGTTTAAGTAGGATAATGATTCGCCATCTGTCACCATTAGGTATGAAAAAAATGACCGGAGGCTGTCTTTTTCAAACAGCCGTTTATGTTAAAGGCGTAGGACTACTTTACTCACATGACTCTGTTTCTCGAAGTTTCTCGTTTCAATTCCGATTTCCATTTTTTTTTTTTTTTGTAACTTCTGTTCTTACCCTTTATCTCTAAAATAAGACATTAGTTATGTTTTTAACATATGTAGTTACCGAGATATAGAGGATCTCCCATACAACGTTTTTTTGTGGCGTTTTGGCGTGTGAATCAAATTCTTTCCTGAGACCATAATGGGAGGAACGTAGTCCTACGTTAATATCTCGAACGAGTTAGAACTCAAACAACACCGAGCCTTAAGCTTAGATGGCTACTAATCACTTTTATTTCTTTTATATAAAGAATAGTCGGATAAGAATAATTGGTTGAGGACTTCAGATGTCGAAACCTTTCCCAACCAATTTTTACTTAAAAGAAATGAAAGTTATTCATAGCCATCTCCCCTTAAGGATCGGTAATGTACAGGTGCACTAAAAAAGGACCATATTTTGATGTCAACCTCACCAAAGTAAAAACTTCAATGTCTGTGAGTTGTAACAACAATGATGATTCACCGAAACGTTAATATAATAAATAATTCCATATCGAAATTTACTATTTCAAATAATGCCAGTAACATAACAGGAGTTAAATAAACGTCTTTAAGTTGAATTTTCTGTGCTCTCTTATTAGATGAAGTACCATTTGGCTCAGAAAAACATCCAACGCGCACTTGAAATGTCTAAGTATCCCATACAATTTTTATTTTGAACCATATGTCGATGAATGCATTTTAATTTAAAAATTTTAAAAATCCAATAATTCGGTACATTTCTCTGATGCATCAAAAGACGGCATGGGATCAACAATTCTTTCCTCTCAATCCATAAATATGCAACCTCCACAGCCGGTCATACGCCATTTAAATCAAACAGGATCCACGCTCAAAATTGTCTTATATAAAATCCTTATGTATAACAGTGATTTCAAAACTTTTTCAATTCTTGACGCCCTTGATGAATCCAGATTTTTTCTAAGGCGCCCTGCGTAAAGTTCAAACCAATACTTTTGCAAGCCAATCGAATAGTAGAAATGCATTCTGGGAACTGAGAGTAATCTTGGGTCGGAAGTATTAACTGGAATGAAAGGGTGGATTCTCTCGCCAAAAATGTCACGGAATCGGAACTATACATTGAGTGGATCGCAGTGGAAGATATTTGTTCATACTATAGTAATTTTTCTATTCAAAAACCGATTGAAAACTTTCGAAATAGCAAATATCTAGAAATCTTGGGATATCTACCCTCCATCTTATCCCTTGCACATTGGTTGAAAAATAGACGCGAGGACATCATCATTACTCGCATTTTAACCCGAACGATCATCACCCCAGCTCTTTTGTACAGCTTTGGACTTCACAAGAACTCCTTTTGCTCCGTGTGCAATCAAGAAAACACTATCGAACATATTCTTTTAATCTGCAAGAAGTATTTACCCCACAGATGGATCTTCTGCTTGAAACTCAATCTGAACCTTCAAATTTTTTCCTCATACAAAGTTTTTCTTCATACGATTTGCTCTTCTAAGCGCCATCTTCAGGTTTTTCTTCAGATGCTGAAACTCTTCAACATCTACTAACTGTGACTCTCGGATACTAGGGGAGGACAGCCTTTGCCGCTATATAACCCAAACAAATCCCAACTTCAACTTCATCTTGGGTCGGTCGAAAGCTTCGTCGATTCGGATATGCGTGAGAAAATGTTTTGAACTGATCAATAAAAAAAATTCATAGAAAATCGGAGAAAAAAAAGATATTTTAACCATTCTTGTTTTAAAACAGAGATAAATATTCCGGTTTATACCTAAAAAAATTGAAAATGATAGAGTTATTAGAACGTCGGATGCAAGAAAATAAGAATTGAAAGTTAAAAATATAATGGATTGAGATATCTTAGAATATCTTGTGCTAATAGGGGCCGGCACTGAGAAACATCGATATTTCGCATGAATGTACTGTAGAACCAGAACATAGCAGGCATTTAAAATAGTATAAAAATCCTCTTATGCACAGCTGCCAGGCTCTCTCTTGCATGCATAACAAAAGATGCGTCCATTTTTCATTGACGTTATATGCTGTTTTATTAAATAAGTAAAAACTGACGGTGCAAGTGAAAAGCTCAAATGTTTACTGATGTTTTGATTTGTTGCTTCTTCTTATTTAAACATGAAAGAAGCAACATGAACTTGTTTGACGTATCTAATAATAAACTGTGAAGACTCCATTTAATTCAATTTATTTCTTTCTTCTCTAGAAGAATCTATTTGCAACGGAAAAATCAACAAAATTCTAAAAACTACATTTTTCTACTGTTGCCACAAAAAATATAATGTGATGAACAAAATTAAATATAATAAAAAAATAAATGCTTTAAATAAAAAGAAAACGATATTTACAAACAAATATTAAATGCT
>BGPR01010268.1:36926-53278 GCA_013235015.1 Araneus ventricosus | reverse complement strand
GCGAATAGTATGGATGGTATAGTACTGGCGAGCAAACCATTTGCCCAGGGTTCGATCGCACCTCCGTTTTCTTTTTTGAAAATACTTTTTAAAATAAATATTTAATTAAATAAAAAATTTATAAACATCTTTTATTAAAATATTAATTTTTAAGCAATAAATATTTTTTTTATTCATATGATATAAGAATCATAGTCATAATTTAATTTTTAAACAGTTAAATAATCATAAAAACAATTTTAATGATGTTAAATAATAAGTTTAATTACTATTATCATTATATTTCATTAGAATTTTTGAATGATTCTGTTAAAGTAGTTACAAAATTTCCACTCTACTGGAAATCTTCTTTACGGAACCGAATTTGACCGAAAAAGACAGAGCCGCTGTTAAACTTTTGAATACAGAGAAAGACGGTCCAAAATCGGAAGTTTATTTCCCAATAGACCTTTAAAATAAACGTACACCATATATTAATTATGAAATATGTCATAATATTCTTTTATTTCTAATAATTTTATGAGATGTACTTGTATGTAAATAAATATTAATAAATGTCAGAAAATTTCAAAAATTTACAGAGGAAAAAAAATATTCATGAAATTCTTTTACGATGAGAGCAACTATAAGTTAGTTATATTTATTATTTAGTTAATATTATTTTATTAGTTCTATTATTATTATTAGTTATTATATTTATTATTAGTTCTATAGTTATTATTTAGCATCATTAAATTTGTATTTATAATTATTTTTTCTTTTTTGTAAATAATTTTTGAATTTAATAATTTCAAATTAAATTAACAATTTATAAATATTTAATTTAAAATATTAATCATTTTATTGAAAAATAACTGTTTATTTATATGATCTTAAATTACAGTTTTAATATAATTTTTAAACAGTTAAATATTTTTCTCTGACCATTCTTCCCCAACCAAAACCAGATCCGTAAGGCTAGATAGGAAATTTTGTAATTGCTTTAATGGAATGATTCAAAAATTTTAATGGCATATAATGATAATAGTAATTATACTTATTATTTAACATCCTTAAAGCTGTTTTTATGATTATTATGTTTGAAAATTAAATTACGACTATGATTGATATATCATATGAAGAAAAAATATTTAATGCTTAAAAATTATTAATATTTTAATAAAAGATATTTAATTTAATTAAAAATTTATAAACATTTATTTTAAAAAATATTTTCAAAAAAGGACACGGAGGCAGGATCGAACCCTGGGCAAAAGGTTTGCTCGCCTGTACTATACCGTCTGTGCTATTCGTACTTCAACATCAGTGAAAACTTACTGGTATGCAAGCTATGAGGAAAGTTTGAGGGCCATTTTCTCCCAATTAGCTGGCAATTGCGCTTTAGCATTTTAATGGATGAACACCCTAAAGGTATACTATTAATAAACCAAGTCTCATCCCAAACTGAATTTCCCAAATGGTGCCCTCCCCTTGAAAGTCGGAAATATCTTTTTGAAGCCAGCTTTCTGGCCAATCATTTCTAAGGAAATGGTTTACAGGGTGATTCAAAAAAATGTGGCAAAACTTTAAAGGTAGGTCAGGAATATGATAAGCATCCAGAATCGCATAGGAACTTGGGTGCACAAACGCCATCTGGAGGCAGCAGATGGCATATATACTTATAAACAGCAATGTTTGTGTGAGTGTGTATGTGCGATGTCCAGACGAATCTATCGCACTTACAGTCATGAAATTTGGCACACAGGTAGTCGTGATGGTGACTCAATGCACCTCAAAGCCCGAATTATAAAATTTAATCTAGAAAATTTTTTATTTAATATTTTGTGTTGTTTTGGGTGATTTTTCGCACTAATTTCTCAATAGCATGGTTTTGGATAATTGTAAGAAAAAAATAGATACACCATCAGAAAGAACAAACGATTTCTGTTCCAATGAAGTTTGTTTCAAACGTCTAACGTAATTTGCTGAATTTTGAGATAATTTTAAAAAATAGTCAGTTTTGCCAAGAAATTGTCATCTTTCAAATTAAAGTAACCGCATCCGATGTTCTAATATAATGTTATCTTTTTGAAATTTTTACAGGTAATTAAGGAAACATTTCTCCTTACTTTAAAACAAAAACAGTTGAAATATCTTTATTTATCCATTTATAATTAATGGTTTTCTGGTGAATTCAAAGAAGTCCTTCACCAATTAGTGGAGAATTATTCCCTCCAAGATTATGACCCCAAAATAGTACCGGGGTGGGGGGGTGCTAAGAGGAGGTTCTGTGGTTTACGATCTAGAAAGGAAATCCCAAGGTTACGATCCCAAAATAGCAACGAAGGGGGGGAGGTGCTGAAGGGGAGATTCAGTGGTTTACAATCCTAACTGAATTCGAGAACCATCTACTGGCATCACTGAGTTGTTGCGACTCATATTTTGGCGATTCTATTTCAAAACAGACATTTTTTAGACGAGTGGACATAAGTAAGCATAATTTTCTTTGTGTGCCATACTCAATGGGATAAGTATTGCTTTTCTCCCCATTCCTGAATTTTAAATTATTTGATTTGATAATTTCATTTGTAAATTGTAGATGACCGAGTACATATTGTGCTTTGATACTTTTTTGTTTTGATATGATTTTTACTTTTTGATTCCATGAGTTGTTCTTGCTTGAAAACGTATTGCTTTTACTTTAAAGATTTTTACCATTTTTAGAGATTTTTACTTATTTGTTTTGTTTGTATACTTTTTGATTGCTTTTTATAATAATAAATATTGCACAGGTGGCATGCCCGTGTCATGTCGGGTGGTGGTGGGACTCATTCTTAAAATTAATTTTTTATCTTTGATGTTTTCAGGTTCCGAGAATAGACATCAATAATAATCATGTTGCGGGCAATGCCAAGTACATAATAGCTAGTTTAAAATAAAACACTGCTGGACAAAGTGCCAATGTCTTTCTGAATTTTAATGTTATTGAACCGGAATTTTTATATAAGTTGTGGTATATGTATGGCTCTGAAGTTGCAAAAGAAAAATTACATGCATACGCAATAAAAAATTATTTACTACAAACACTAATATCTCCTTTACGATTCAATGTATTTAAAAAAAATTTTGATACAATGCTCCTCTACTATATTGTCACATACTCTGTAAGTTTCATACAATTCCAAGGAAAATTCTGCAAGTTATAAGCAAAAAACATGCGGAAAATTTAAGATTTTTTAAAGAAACCTTTATATCTTCCCGAATATCCGTGATATTTTGACGAAAATGCATGTAAAAATTGCGCACATCACACAAAAGTATTGATAAAAGGTGCAAACTATTATCAGCTTTCTGTGAGGTGGGGTGAGCCAAAATCCCTCTTCAACTTCATCAATTTCTGGTTGGTCCCCTAAATGCCCTCATGATCACATCTTTGATGTAACTTGTGAGTTAAAACCTATTCTTTATATTGTCAAAGTTCAAGGAAAATTCATCCAGCCTTCCGAGTGATATTCGAAAAAATACAAAATTTTCTTCTGCATGCCTCACCTAGCCTTAAAGTTTGGTCAGGAACAAGCCAGCGCATCCAGCTGTGTCACAGAAAGCTGATAATGCACATTTTTTCGAATATATTCCGAAAGGCTGGATGAATTTCCCTCAAACTTCGAACATATAAAGAATAAGTTTTAACTCACAATTTACATTAAAGATTCGGTCATGAATGCATTCAGAGGACCGATCAGAAATTGATGGACTCGACTAGGAAAAATGGCTCACCCTGCTTCACAGAAAGCTGATAATGGTTTGCAACTGTCACACCAATTCTTTTGTGTGATGTGCACAAATTTTTACATGCATTTTCATAAAATAGCATGAATATTCAGGAAGATATAGAAGTCTTCTTTAAAAATCTGAAATTCCCCCGCATGCATTTTTCTTATAACATGCAGAGTTTTCAACCAAATTGTACGAAACTTTCAGAATACATGACAATACAATAGCGAAGCATTGTATAAAAATTTGAAATATATACTTTGAATATTAGAGAAAATATTAGCATTTGTAGCAAATAATTTTTTACTGCGCACGCGCGAAAGGCAGTGTATTTTTTCTGTCAGAAGTTCAAAGCCAGATATATAGGGCAACTTATGTAAAATGTCCAGTTCAATACTGTTAATATTCAGAAAGATATCAGCATTTTGTCCGGCACTGTTTTATTTTAAACGCCATCTGCTGCCTCTAGATGGTGCTGCGCACCCATGTTTCCTATGCCTGACCAACCCTTAAAATTTGGCCACATTTTTTTTTAATCACCCTGTATATAAGCACAGTTGATTACATGAATATTTCAGCATACACGAGAAGGGTAAGCAAACCATCTTCCAGATCAATATATCACAGAAAAATGCTGATGACAATCTTCATAGCAAATTTTAAAACACTAGAAAAATGTAAACAACTATGGAAGAAAATCATCATCAAATTAAAGCTATATTCACTAACAAAACTAGAACAAAATATACACAATTTTATTAATACAGCCTCTATAAAAAAAATCTCTCAAACGATTCCTTTTTTGAAACTTCAATTATACTCTCTATTATTTCTTTTTCCAGGCTTGCATCAAAAATATAATAAAACAATGCTTACCACTATTTTGGTATAACACAGTTTTTCTTCAATTTTTTTATATTTACCACTGGACAGCTTTATGTTACTGCCATTTCGCAGCATATTCAATACAGTTACGCAACAATATTCAGTGGATTACTTGCCTCTTGAAATTTTTAATACACTAAGTACTTTTATTTCCTTATTAGTCAGATCTCTCTAGACACTAAATTATGTTATTATTTAAACATGAATGCTTTTGAAGAAAGTAACTTATGATTCACAGAAAATAGCATCATATATATTCAGAAAAAAAAATTGTTACAAATGAGATTTAAAAAAGAAAAGGAAGAGTACCCTTGATCTTCATTAATAGCACTGATGACATCCAATAACTGTGGCCAGCCACTAGATATGATATCGCCACTGCTATGAAGAACTTGAAGAGCACAGTCTAACTGCTTTTGCCTTATATCTGGATGAGGGATGGATGACAGCTCCTGTAGTGGGCTCAGTAGCATGGTCTGCAATTTCTAAAGTAACAAATGTCATTTATACACCAACATATGTACAGGAATTCCTTTGCTTATTCAAAACATTGACAACTCAAGCACTTCAACATAAACATATCTAACAGAAAAATCCCATTTAATGTAAGGCAAGTTTTTTCAGCTGTACCATGCTATTTGGTTCAAAAGATTAGGTAATTTTGTAAGCACTTCTTAAATATACAATTAAATTTATATTTAAATGCTATTTTTGTTTTGAGTTATTAGTTGACTTTGAATGGTTATAATTTGTTTCGAATTCTATTGTGGATCACTGAACAAGTACAATGTTTTTATCCTGATACTGAGCTTTATTCTAATATAAATTTCAGAGATAAACATCAGTTTGAATGAAGAACAGGTAATCAGTTCATTGGCGCGGGTGTCGAAAGGGTTTAGAAATTACAAAGTGGCATCAAATGCAAGATACAGATTTTTGCAGACTTTAGATATAGCAAGTCAAGATCTCAAGTAGCAAGGCAGTAAAACTAAAAAAAAAAAAAAAGATTCTGTCCAAGCAGACTGGAAGGCAAAGGTTTTTGTGCAAGAATACAAGTGAAAGAACATTTCACCTCCTCTTTCAGGGAAGTTTTTCCTCTGTTTCATAAGGATGTGGACCATGAAGAAAGAGAGGTGGAGGGAATGCTACAACTGATGAGACTTTTCTTGATTTTGACGTACGATTGGGTTAAAAGTAAGTAAAGTTAATTGAGACCACTTTCCAGAGCGAACTTTAGCAATTTCAGTTATCAAACATTCATTACAAAGTTTGTTCATATGATGGAAATTTGACTCCCGTTAGATAATTATCTTCTGTCTTCAATCATAAGGTCTAGGAAATAAAATTCAACCCGACACACCATTTCCAAATCTGAGGCTGGATGGTTCAGTACAACGGTAACATTCGCAAGCATCAACATATCCATCAACCATTCAAATCAAACAAATTTCTCTAGTTATCATGATCACTATAGATATACTTATGGGTAAGTTACTAAGTCATCACACATATACAAGGTACCAAAAGGCAATGTCAGCCATTTATATCCTTAAAATGTCTTTGCACTAATTTTGTTTTCACATTACAAAGTTTCATTAATAAGGGTGAAATGTATGAAAACACTTTGGCTATGGACGGTTATTGAAAGCTTCTCTCGGATGAAGACACAGCTTAATACATGTTTGCTTATTTTTGAGCTAGTCACTCATTGAAAAAAAATAATGACCGGTAATTTTCTAAAATACAGTGATGTTCAGATTAATTTAGGTATTTTTTATTAATAAACTTATTTAATTGCCATTCTGAAAAAATATTTTTGCAGAACTGCCAGGTTTCTGGAGAAGAATACTGTTACTAAAAGGTGGCATGTGGATAGCTGATGCAGGGCATTGTTACAATAATAATTTTTGTAATATCAATTAACTTATGCGACAAGTTTAATTTCTGACTTTTCTATCGCCCTTTCTGAATAACCTAACTAGCTGTATTCAGAGCCCATTGAACAAGGGAGACTTGGGTGAAAGTTATTGTGGGGCCTTGAGGAAAATTTCCACATTAAACATGAATTTATTGACTTTTCTTTATATTATCATTACACAATTGGTAGTTGATAAGACAAAAAATACATAAAATAATGAAATTAAATTTCTTTTTTTATAAATTAATATTTAATCACTAAAAAAAATCGTTAATAAATTAAACAACAAAATAATTTCTTCATATATAAAATTTGTTTTCAACTTACTAAGAATAAGTTTTACAATATGTGATTTTTGTATTTCATTTTTTTTATAAGTATTATAGCAAATACATTGATAATATCCATTATGAGTTCAGATTTTTTTTGGTCATTTGCTGAATGATAGATAAAATACCTAAGCAATTATTGTAAGCCTCTAATACTAGATCTCATTAATTTTTTTTTTATTTTTTATCTTGAGGAATTTTCTGCAGAAGCGAGCATTATTGGTAAAGGTCAATATAATTTTAGAACAGAGTAAAAATTTGGATACAATTTAAATAAATATTGAAAATATTTTGCAATAATTGTATATGGAGTAAAACTTGCCACCAAATTGCAGTTTCATTAAATAAATATATGCAATTGATTTTTCGTTTTGCGCAATCTGCATTTCTTCAAGCATTCCTTTTTAATTAAGAGATAAAATTCCTCTCACTATTTTTTGCAAACTCATGTTGTAGAAATGTGTCCTGTCTTCCTGATTTTATGAGGATATATTAAAAATTGTTCAGTTTGAAAAATTTCAGTGCTAAAATTAAAATTATAAAATGCGAAAATAGTTTTATTTAGAGTTTCAAAACATGAAAGCTGAAGAAGCTTAAAATAACTTCTAACTTTGCAGTCAACTGAAAGAGAAAATACCTCCTTTCAATTTTTCTGTTGATTTACGATGTCAGCACATGCATTCAGTATTTAAATAAAATATTATACTATATGAATGGGATTTTCTTGTATTTTGGATTATCAAGTGAATTCTTAAAAGTTGAACGCATTATTTTTTCATATTAACAAACAATTATTTCTCCATATACAAAAAAATAAAACTAAAAAAAGATAATCGACTGATCACAAACTTATTCACAATTATACACAACCTACTGATAGTTTCGGTTTTAGGATATTTAAATTGAAATCTTAAAAATGCTTCTTATATTTTAAAACTTATCCAAATAACTTTGATATGTAGTTCCCAAAACAATAAAAGGTTCCAAATAAGTAACATTTTATAATGAAAAATACCCAATGTAAAAGAGTAGAAAACACAAATTTCCGTTTGTTAATAAAAAAATATTTTATTTGAAATGTATAAAATAATAACAAATAGCAAAAATGTTGCAATACAAAAACAAAGGGGGAACTACATTGTTTTATAAATTAATAACCTGTTATAATATTAAAATTTTCTTTTTGGAAATATAAAAGGAAGGTTTGTTTAATAAGTAATTATAAAAAAAAGAGACAAAAATTAGCATACTTGAAATTTGTCTCCAAGAACAAATGCAGAATATTTTATTTTGCTGTATGGCTGATACTCCGAATGTGAACGAACTGTCAATGGAAAATTAAGCTTCTGAGAAAACTCCTTGAGGTTAACTGTCGTGTTTCACACAATCCAATATTTAGATTCACTACTATTGATTAAACTCTGAGGGATACATGTAACAGCAGGAATGGCACTAGAGTTTGCCCAACGGTGGGCACGGTCTCCCCAACAGGGGAGCACAACCTGCTGTATGGGGAAACGAGTGTAATGAAATTGGTCTCAAATTTTCGCCAAATTATTATTTATCAGCTACAGCTGAATAGCCTGTTCCCCAATGGGGGGCCCTGGTCCACCCCCGGTCCCTCCTCTGGTGCCACCCCCGTGTAACAGACTACCTTTTTAACAAGTACCTACGATGAATTCATAGATGCTGGAAAACCACACTTTTGACAAGAAAAGCGAGAAACCCCTGTGAGATATATACTTCATCGCTTAGCAGTCCTGCTGAATACAAGGGGAACAGATGTGTTCAATTTAGAACTAGATAAGCAGAAAGAGCATTCCTCTAGAGGTGTTTCTTTAAGCTGCCCTGGGAAAGACTATACGCTGGCCATTAGGGGAACAGATGTGGATCTGCACACAAGAATTACCCCCTGTATATCCTGAAAGTAATAGTCTCGGGAGCAAGGAATGTATTGAATATTATCACCTGCAATTTATCTTCAAATGACAGTCATCCACTTCGGTGTGCCTCCGCATCAAAAAGAGAATGACCATATGATGGCTGGAGCAATCGGACCAGGTTTAGGACTGAACAATGTTATCATTTTTTACATTTTGCTCTGCCCAGGAATTGGAAACACGTGGACCTCCATGTAGCAAATCGAATTGTTGGATTCTTATCCACTAGATCCATCAATTACTTTTTTAACAGATATTTGAGGGAAATTTTCAAAACTATAAAAAATTGCAATATATTTCTTTTTAGAAAAATTATTAATATTTTATGCCTTTTCTTTACATAAAAGTTGGTTGAAAGAATTTTTAAAAAAGGATAAAAAATTTTTAATGAACTTTGGAAAATCCGGAGCAGGGCCTTGTGCGGTCGCACCGTTCGCACACCCCTCGGGCCGGCCCTGTGTGTATTATTCCTAAATTGTACTTGGAGGACTTGATCAAACAGTAGTCTGATGTATGAAAATGTGGTCTAAGTCAGTAAATTTGTCATCCAATATATCTGTACATTTTGCAGATAGAAGCATGAAACTGTGTGTTGATAGATGAGTGTAAGGAGAACATTAAAAAAATTTAATTATTTAACTTTTCATTATCAATCCCCACAGAAGCCAAAGTGTTTCCATATAACTGCCCATTTTATTTAATGAAACTCTTTAATTAGAAGTAAATGTCTAGATGCAATATTTAAGGAAATAAAACTTGTTAAACTTTTTGGGGACATCCTGTACATATAAACTTTTAAACAAGTTGTGGTTTATATTCTAGGAACCATCCTCAGAGAAGATGTGTGCAAATTATCCTGAAATCGTGTCATGAGAACCATAGTAATAGGTAATATTCCTATAAAGAATCAACCTAAAAGTGTAGATGGGCTATGAGTGTAATAGACAGATGTGAACATCAAGCATCTTGCTCTAAGTAGTTAATGTTGCTATCAATGATGCAAGAATGGCAAAGGGAGGTATAGATGCCCCAGGCACTACTCTTATGATGCAATGAGAAGGCAAAACATTAGTAGATTTATTTCATTTTAAGAAGCAAACTAGGACAATAGAGGTGAAAAGAACACTATGCTTCAGGTGACACTTATCCCTGCTATACCACCGGTTATGATTATTATTCTGAATAATGAGAATGTGTCATAAAAAGGAATATACAATGTATAAGGAGTAAGTTTTTTTTAAAAAAAATTACTTCTAACAAGCTTTTTATACACACTTAAAAGAGAAGCAAATAATTTTTAAACTCTTAGAAATAAAAAATAAAGAATTACGTGCATTGATCAAAACAAAAATTCTACAGAAAAATATAACAAATATCAATACAAATATATTTCAGGAACAACATTCCTTGATACTTTAGATTTAAGAGATCAATATATTTTAATTTGAATTGATGTCACTCAGATAATGAATTTCACACCAAATAATTATAACTCATAAAATCTCTATAAAAGTTGAGAATTTTTCATAACCTTGAATCCTAATTAAAGTCTGTTAGGTTAGGATGTTACCCGACTCAACACTCAATTCTTTTCATTTGCTTCTTTCTAATATTTAAGTAAAAATAATATTAAAGGCTTCATTTTCTTTTTTACATTTATGTTAAGGATGCTAGTTTAATTTCGTATACATCTGTAAAATTAAACATTTATACACACAAACATATATATATATATATATATAATGTATTCGCTATTGTAGTCATTAAATGATTAAATAGGCCGAGTTAAATTCTAATTTCTTTTTATTATCAGAGAGTGACGAAATGTACGTACATCTTCGTTTAAGTTTTAAGCCAAAAGTGAACAGAAGATCCCTGCTTTTTCTCAGGTAGGGATTTAACAGATAGACATGTGATCAAAGTGAAGGGAATAATAGCTATTTTTAGTATATTATGTAAGTGTTTTAGGAAAAATGCATGGCAGCAATACGTCGCTGATTTCGCGAGTTGTGTGCGCGTGGAAACAATTAAAATATTCTTTTAGTAATAAATATGCCAAAACGAAAGATTTAATATACCTCCAGAGCGGGAAATAGAACGAAACTGGAGTTTCAAAAAAGAGATTTTGGAATACATTAAGATTTTATAATATATAATATTAGAATTTGGAACAAAGTAAGTGAGATTATTACATATATATATATATATATATAAAATCACAAAATTTGAATTATATCACATGAATTTTACTTGGGAAAATAATGTGTTTTGAAATTAAAAGCATTAGAATAAATATATCAATTTTAACAACTCTTACTTTATTGTCTTTTAAAGAAGGCGTGTATTTGTGATACAAAGCAGCTTTTACTAAAAATGTAACTGCTTCAGCACCCCATTCTCTCATTCTGATATGTGGATGTTGACACACCTAAGAAATTTCAAAAGCAGAATGGACAACAATGTTGATGAAAAATATGAATATGCAATAAAATTCTATTTTAACAACAAAAATTATAATTTTTAATATTCACACACAGTATACCCTTGATTAAAGAGACAAAATTTGATGAATGTAGCAAATACATTAGGGAGGGAACAAAACTGTTGAGACAGAAACATTCACAAAAAAAGTTGTGAAAAATTTTTTTGTAACTAATATGGTTATGTTTATTAAATATTTTACATTTTTATTATACAGCAGTTTCAAGTGTAAAGAATGTATTTATGACTTCAACACATTTTTCACTGACCCCACCCAGACACCATAGCTGATTATGATGTATATAATGGTAAGACCAGTCTTTTCAAGCAATAAATATCTGTTTTGATTAATATTTTCAAACTACAATCATATTTAACAAATAATTAATAACAACAAAAGTTTATGAAACCAGCAGGACTGATCTCCCTTAGATTTTCTCATTCAGACCCTATAAAGACAGTATGAAAATTTGGGACATTGGACAAGGCCAGGATCACCACAAGTACTCAAGATTTTTATTGCCCTCGGGATCAGAAACCATTTTTCCAGAACCAGAAAACAATTTTCTAGGATATGTAGCACAAGGCATAAAGGTGACAATGAAAGCAGATGTACCCCCTCCTGACTTTTCAGTAAAGTGCGTTTTGTGCTTCTCCGTACAATGAAGAAAACCAAGTATGCATTTTGGTGCCTTCCTTTCCACCAATGGAGTTCAAAATGTGATATGGACATACAATTTTGGTCACAAGACCACATAACAAATTTTATTAATCTAGGCTGCTGTGTTCAATAGTTATCACAAACACGTGAATATACAGAGCAATAGGCAGTCAACCCATTGACAGATTTGGTGCAAAATTTGATACAAAACTACAATTCTGATGATAAAACTAATGTAGTAAATTTTATCCATCTAGCTATTTATGTTTTTGTGTTACTGTGTTCCAGACATGACACAGGCTTGGAACAAAAAAAGCTGAACTTCATAAATAAAGAATCGTGCCAAACATAAATACCGAGAAGTAAAATATATATGATTAATTGAACAATAAAATAAAATAAATTTATATACGAAGTGCTTGAGATATTAAAGATATTGCAGAATTATTAAATAAAAGAACACTACGAATTACAAAATACAATCCCGAAAAAGCGGAAATCCGCGTTTCCGTGGAAATGTGTCATGTCTGGTGTTCATATGCACATGGACAAACTTCCTGTGGAAAGATTTCATCCAAAATTTAATAGAAATCCACAAATTTGGTGCCAAGACCACATACAAAATTTCATCCATTTCATTTAATGTGATTTGGAATAATTGTGTTCAAAGACAGACAGATGCAATACCAAAAATGCGTTTTTTGGACTCAGGGAGGTCTGAAATGGGGAAATTCATCAAAATCTCAAGATTGAATTTTTTGACGGTTACAATACTTTTTCTTTGTATATTTTGTACAAGAGAAAGTAAAAATAAGTACATCAGAATCAATTGCAGCAATTTTCTAGGACATTTAACTTTACATTCAATAAACCAGAGGGAGTGGTCTCCCCTAAACTCTCTCGTATACTTCCCCAAAAAGGTGCTCCTTCCCCTCCCCCCGCGTGGAAAAAAAAATTTGAACCTACTGAAAACCAGAATCCAATGACTATCAGAAGGTTTTTCATTGTAGATTGAAGTGATTGTAAAATATTTAGATACAGAATCAAATTCAAAGAGATGCGTACTGAATAAAGCGCATCTCACAATTTCCAAATCTTTCCGGCTCAAGGACAAAGTGATGTAATCCTCCCATGTACACAGAGATTGCTACCAGTACGCATGCGCATGGAGAATCGGATTAAAAAATTGAATATGGAATTTGAACGCCTTTTTTTTAACCTATTGGAATGAAATTTGGGCACAGTTCTATAATTAATGGTAGAAATCGTCATACCAATTTTTATTTATCTAAGCCAAAGGGTTTAGAAGATATAATTTTTACAAGTATGCGATTATACAGTCCAACAGACCATCAACCCTTCAACGGATTTGGTCCAAACTTTGATACGGACCTACATTCATGATGATAAAACTGTGTACCAAATTTTATCTACCTAGATATTCAAGTTTGTGAGTTATAGTGTTCACAGGAACGCAGACAGACAGACTTCCCATAGACGGATTTTGTCCAAAATTTGATAGAAACTACAAATGATGTGTAAAGATCACATAACAAATGTCATACACGTAGCTCTAATAGTTTTCGAGTTATCGTGTTCACAGACAGACAGACACACAGACAGACACAATTCCAAAATTGCGTTTTTTCGGACTCGGGGAGGTCTAAAACATGGAGATTCTTCAAAATCTCAAAGTTCGAATTTTTTGACGATTACAATATTTTCTTTTTGTATACTTCGTATACAAGAAAGTAAAAAGACAGCTACAAAAATGTAACACTGTAATTTCAGTAAAATGTAATAAATCAAATCAGTAGATATTAAATAATTATTTAAGTTTATAAAAATACCTTCATATCCCAACTGATATTGTACCAGCAGATTTCCAAAGGCCATAAAGAAAGTACAAAAATTTTAATTTTACTGGAAGTGATTTTTTTTTTCCCTTATTAGATAAATTTATTAATTCACATTATGTGGATTAATTATATTAAAAGTACTGCATTATTGTAAATAATTTTATATAAATGGAAGGATAAAGCTACTTTCAAAAGGTGTTATTTGGTACAATTCAGTTCATGTAAGATGCTTCTCATATTAGACAAATACACATCTCACAAAAGCTAATGAAAACTAGATACAGAATAAAATTTCAAGAAAGTAACCACCTTTATTTTCTCTATCATAAAATTATTTAATGCGACAGGCAACTTTCAAAAGTAAGAAGAGTAATATAAAATGCCAGAAAAAATAAATGCCAACTTCTACCTCTTCTGAAACAGGTGTTTTTTGAAATTTCTCTTTTTACTTAGAATAATTATAAGCACTGCTTTCGATATAAAACTACCATGCTACCACTTTCAGAGATAATCATGAAATATAATCAAACCACACAAGTAAATAGAATATAAGTTATAAATTAATCTAAAGTACAGAAATAAGGCAACTTCGTTGATTCAGGAAACGAAAATGTACATGTTAGTTGCAATACATTTCCTTTAAATTTTTTAATATTTATGAAACACTGTACATCATAAAATAAAAAGTAAAAATAATTAAGTAGTTGTTAACAAAGAAAACTGATTCATTCATACTTCAAGCAAATGGTTTGTAACAGGTCTCCATAGTACTTCAACACGAAATAAATTAACAAGGCCAGTTTCTAGTAACTTTGCAACAGCAAACAATGATGGCTCCTAGTAAATAAAAGTTTAATTTGAAATTTTAGAGACATATGACTTAAGTAAATATATACTTTAATATAAAGAAAACTTGAGGATAAAAGGTATTTTACCCTGTTTGTGTAAGCAAGCTCCATAGATTCAGAGGACAATTTACAAAGAGCATCAATGAGATGATGTAAGGCAACTTCGTCCAAATATCTAGATGGAACAAAAAACTAGAAAACTGAGTAAAACATAAAAATACACTTTTAAAATTAATATAAATAGCAGTATGAATCGAAATAAATTTCAGAGCAAATATTAAAACCACAAAATTTATACCTAAATTCCTATTAGAAGTCAATGATTAAGAATTCTAATTCATGATAAAAATCACAAATATTGCATACATAGTAACCAGGCAATTATCCCAAATTCACTCGTACTCCAAACAAGATTTTAAGAATAGATACACATATGCGAAAACGACATAGTAACTGTCAATATAGACAAATGACCAAAGACTATGAGGTGCCTTCTAATCTAATGGCCATGAGTTTGGAAGAAATAAATCGACAGATTATATGTAATTAATGATAAAGAGACAATGTTAAAAAGGAAAATTATTACCTTCACATTAAAAGAATCATTGTATGACAAAGCAAGTGACTTCAGATATCATTCCATCTTGAGTAGAACTCAAAATTTAATTCAAAATAATTCATTGAGGAAAAAAAAGAATGGCAGCATGTTGTATCACAAATCATCACTCTAGTTTTTCTTCATTTCTGCTAAATGGCTGAGAATCATTTTGTTCTTGAAATATTTCTAAAAGATGGAATATCAACAATCGTGACAACTAGAACACTAATGTATAAATCAGACATGATGGAATTCGAACACTTCTTGTCAGTAAATATCGTTAACTACTACAAAAAAAAAATGAAGAAAAACTGAAGATTAGGAAGGAACATAAGAAATCAAAAAGATAATAGAAAAATAATGATGAACAGTGAAGGGTTCAGGCTGCTCAAGAAAATTCTGGTTGGTTCAATTTGCTATTAATTTTTTTACAGTTAGCATTATTTACACGAACAGTAGCATTATTTGTAAGTACAGATCTATGGATAAAATGTCATTTGCAGGTAGAGTCCCTATGGAAGCAATTAATATCTTATGACTAGCGTTATTTGCAGGCATAGCACCTATGACTTTACTAACCTAAACTTTATTTGCAGGCATAGTACCTACAGATAAAACATCATTTACAGGTACAATATGCCAACGAGCAGTTCTCGTCTTAACACCACAGTAAAGCAGCATCAGGCGTGACAGTACTTGAGAAGGTGAACACTGCATGCTGTTGGCATGTTTTTTGAGTCCTTGACTCATGAACCTGGTTACTTACACTAGATCAAGCGGAATTTATCACAATAGGTACAATACCTGTGCATGAAAAATTATTTACAGTTCAGGAATAAATAAGTTGTTGTGAATTTTTTTACTTAATTTTGATGACTTTTAAGAAAAGATTTTTTAATAATAAATCCCAAAAATATTTTTCATTGTCATGCTTAGATTCAAACGTTTCCATAGTTTCTACAAACATTTAATAGTTTGTTTTAAATCCATTATTAAAAACTGTGGTAAGGAGATGGTATTTCCTTTTGGATATATTTACAGGTACTGTACCTTTGGATAAAACGTTAGGTTTTGGCGGCG
>BGPR01010268.1:0-24113 GCA_013235015.1 Araneus ventricosus | reverse complement strand
GAATTTTTTTTCAAAAATGGAAGATAGGAAGGTTTCTTTTCTTTGTGTAAAAGCGGAATTTTCGGAAGAAAAAGCAAATTTTTGCTGGAAAAAAAAAACGAAAATCTGGAGGGAAAAAAAACCAGAATTTGAGAGAAAAAAAGACAAAAAAGCGAACTTCTCCAAAATAACAAAAAAGCGGAAGAATCTCATCACTGATTATTGGAAATCCAGCAGTAAGGATATTTATTTCAGATTTTTTTTCCTCATAATAAATGAACGATTTTTATTGATTTGTTATTCACTTATTGTACAAGAAGTCGCATTACATGAAAGTAATAGTCGTAATGTTTTTGTGTGTCATAAGATTTTGCAGCGGAATAAAAATTTTCGATTTTAGAATTTCAAATTTATATTCCATTTAAAATATTAATAGTATAATTCATATTATTCATTAATTAGCCACTGAAATATAAATTTTTATAATTATATTAATAATGCATAAATCCATTTATTCACGATTACATATATGCTAGCCTCCTAAAGTTAAGGAATAACCCGTTTTTTGAAGGCAACAAATGTGGTTTATATGGAGGATGTTGGGTAACAATAATTAAATTAAATTAAAGAAGTACATCTACTAATTTTTTTAAGAAATTGTTATTTTTATAGAAGCCATAGAAAACTATGAATTCCTCATTTTCTGAATTTGTGAACAATTTCTACGAATGCTTGATAGTCTTAAATTTTATCTAAAAAGATATTGTTGGTATTGTCTCAGAGGAGTCTCTTATCCTATTTCTAAGATGGTGGGCAATCCAGTGGATGGAAATGGGTTTGACAGAAGCTGATGCAGCTAGAAGACTTAATGTGTCTCACAGTGGTCCAAAGACTCTGAGAGAAAAAAAAAATCAGTTTCGAAAAGATCTGTTCAAGGTCGGCCATTATTATGTGCCTAACTATTAATATATCAGAGCTTAATTTTATCTGTAGAAGAACATTTCTAATTACATATCTACAAATACACAAGACAACACCATTTACAAATATAAAACTTATAAATCATTTAGCACTTTTTAAGCATATAAAATGCTTAAAAAATCTTTTAGTTTCATTTCAAAATCAATGCAATGTGAAGAACACTGCAATACCCAAAACCATAGGACAGAATAATGTGGCGTTCAGAATTATGCCATATGCCAACAACCAAGAGAAGTCTTCCACAGATGGTGACCTGGTTTGTTTCACCCGAGATTGTTTCACCAGGATAACTATTCATAGCTGGATTTCTGCTATATACATTTGCATCTGTGATAAAAGGAACTTTCTATCACATCTTATAAGTGTTCAAGAAGGTTCATATACGTATCCAACTCATTTTTAAATATTCTCCAGAATGTTGCTTGGTTTTCGAATTGAACAATTATATTCAAGTATTACACATATCAGTGTTCACTAAAGGATTGAGGGAGGTAATAGCACTGTTCATGATGAGTGGTAATAGTTTTCATGAGGTATTCTCTGAATATTCTTAACATCACTAAAGAACGAATTTTCAGTTTTGATATAGTTTCAGAAAGGCAAGACAATTTCAGACCCTGGAATACTGCATGATATTTGGGAATCTAACAAAAAATGCCATTCAATGTTCAAGTGTCTGGATCATTTACAACTTTTTGACACATACATACACAATGGACACTGTTTCAAAAGTTTTCAGTTAGCAAATAACACACTTAATACAAACTGTTATTGGTGTTAGCATAATATAAAAATCTAAAACTTTCAACACTATGGCTTTTAGTAATCAGTGCTCTTTTAGTTTCTTTGAAATGTAACCCTAGATTGCACAACAATGGATGTTCAGATCACATTTTTGCCTTTCTAATTTTGGATAAAATAATTAATAAAGGAATTACTTATTATTTTAAAGTATTACATTTTTGATACGAAGCAAGAAAAGTTTTAATAAAGAAATTTCAATTAGATAGTTTTTTTTCTTTTTAACTTATTTCAATTAACATTTTATGCTCAAAATTATTTTTCCCATATTTCTTAAACTAATTAATACAGAATCACAAGCCACAAAAATGTGGTAGAAAAATATTAAAAAAATGTGCAATGCAGGGTTAAAACAAATGCTATTGCAATACTTTCTAAAAGATTTTGGACTTAAAGTAATAAAAGAATTTTTAAAAAAACCTTTCAAAAATTTAAATCAACAACAAGTTTGTTTGAACACAAATATAAATAGATTTTCAAACTTCTTAAATGAACATAGTATGAATTAACAAAGGGTAAATTATTTTGACATCACTATTATAGTATTAAATATTTAAAACCGCCTTTCTTAAATACATATTTCTTATACAAAATGGCTTCCACTTGATTTTATTCAATATCAAAAAGAATTAACTCAGCATTGTAGGTAGGTATGATAAAACTTTACTCAAAGAACAGGAAATGCAGGTGACGATTAGTAGGCCATTGTTTATAAACACAAATTATGTAAGGATAACTTCATATGCGATGATCTCCATTATACAATGTTAAAACAAAAGTAATTCTTAATTATAAAGTGATATGCTATTCATTTCCACATAAGATAAGAGGAGGGGAATGATCTTCAAGTCTGAATTTGAAATTATTAAAGGAAAAGCTTGAGAAATGCAATTACGAAAGAAATAAAAATTGTTTTGTCTCTTTTATCAATTGATTGATTCAGTTAAGAAATAAAACTGAAAATAAGCATAATTTCAGTCTAAATACATTCACAATTTGCAAATGAATAAGATCTAATAGATATTAGCCTTAGCAGATAAGCAAGTACCAGAAAATGCATTGCAAAGACCAGAGTGCAAAAAGAAAAATGTACATCTTTGTTTGGGGAAAAGACCCTTTTGCATGTTAGTGACACACTTTAATGTTCTTAATGTTGATATATTCGTTTACTTGAATAAAATTTTGAGTTTGAATACATGCAAGAATCAGCTGTATTTAGGAGTTAATTTTCTAATAAAAGAACTTTCTAATTCATACAGCATGTCACGTGCAGCTTTATTTTAGCACACACAGCAGATCTCACTTACCTATCATGAGGAAAACAACTCAATGATGAGTTTGTGTTAGAAAAAGATTGATGATGCCGGATAAATCAACAAAAGTTATTCTTATGAAATTACTATGAGAGAATTATTACGAAAACTTTTTTTTTGTAAATATTTGTAAATAGGTGTGCTGTAAGTGTTTATTTTGCATTGTGTTTGAAAATATAATGAAGCTTTTTAATCCAATGGACTTTGATATCGTCAATCGGGCTTCCTACTTTATTTCAGAAAACATGGCAGACATAAGGCAAAAATATCGCTACTGGCTAAAAAGTCATCCTATTTGCCAAACAGCAAATAAAATAATGATTTTTCTTTTGTTGAATCAATGAAATGGATGAGAAAATGAAAGGAAAAATAAATTCAAAAGTTTTACAACTGCAAAAACTAAGAGTATGAAGAAAGATGAAAACTTTTAATTAAAATATACTAGCCTGAAATTACTTTTCATATATTCTAACAGGGAGAAAATTATAAATTCTTATATGGGATATTTCTACAAGCAATATACACAGAATCAAAAAAAAAAATCTGCAGAGAGAAATTTGAGAACTAGCATCTTGCAAGAGGAGAAAGAATTTTAAATGCGAGTTTCGATAATCTATTTACAAAGCTAAAATTTAATGCTATCAACAGTTATTTTTTCCTTCAAGTCTCATTTTTGTTACATATATTGTGTAAAAATTTATTTAGAAGACTGTTAACAAATATTCAAACTATGTGGTATGTAATATCTGATGGATACAGAAACTAAAGAATTCTGTTGCATGAAATACTAGATAATTTTTCATTGCATTTTCCCTTACACGTATCCATGAGAATTAATTTTTTTAAAAAAAAGAGGAGAACATGACAAATATTTAGGTCTCAAATATCACATCATATTGCAAATAAATTTTTTTTATAAACTATACTTGCAGTTTAGCACAACTTGATAAGAAATTGGTGAAAAGTTTCTGAATGACTGTCAAATATTCATTTTCTGTCAATGAACACTTTGCTTGCTTTTACTGACAGCAGAAATCATACAAATCAAGAAATAATGACACTTCTTAAAATGTTTTGTAAATAAACTGACAACCATTACTACGAAATTTTGACCTTTCATGGAGTTTAAACTATATTGGTGCAGAAAATGAATACACATTTTTTCTTTATGAAATGTTTCGCTTATTGCCACTTCAAAGAATACAGTGAAAAACTAGGAATAGTTCTTATTTAAAAGAAGTAATTCATCAAGAAATTTATGTGTCGATAATATAGTCAGTTGCAGTTCAGTTATATTAATATCCTGTTTTGAAGCTAAATAAAGGATATTTTGGGATGGACCACATCAAACATGGCCAGATGAGAATGACACCTAAGCTGGCAACCTCCTTCTCCCTCTCCAAACTTCTCAACAGATTTAATGCGTACCAGGCCCCAAATACACAGCCGATTTTCCATGAAATCGGGTCTCAAACTCAGAAACCTCCAGCCTCAAAGTTGAGATTCTACCACGGGGTTACTGCAACCCCCTTAGTCACTTCAAATCCTACTATTATTTAAGCAATATCACCTCTTTACCCTCTCAATTTAGCATCCAAACATGCAATAAAAACATTTAGCATTTCACACTACTGGCTGCTTCTATTTCTTAACCAGAAAAGTTTTTCACAAATCCTATATACTTTTTATTTGGAAGAGAACCATTTCAAGGATTAATGTAAAGGCAGAATATTGTATTTAATAAACTGTCCTTCATTTTTTGACTATAGTTAAAATCCAATAAGTAGTATAAATTATCACAAATACTATTCAATGTGCATTCATTTGGCTTAAGGGGACATCCTTTTTATCAAAGAACTGCATTATCTTTTCAAAGAAACTCAAGTTTTTATGAATTTGTTTTAAGCAAAGTAATCTAGAGAATATATTTGAGCACTGACTGGAACTTCACAAGAGTGCAAAAGTCGGTATTTATTTTAAGGATTTCTGTACTGTCCTTTTCTTTCCTGAAAAGTTGCATTAACTGCCTGTTAATTTGTAAATGCATGTTTGTTAAGCTGCTACCTTACAAGAATATTAAACATACATATTTAGTAAATTTGTACTTCCACATGTAAAAGCTTCAACTTATCTACATAAATAAGATCGTGATTTCTATACATTTCAAGTTAAGGTTGAGACAATTGCCTGGTTTCCTACACTACTTCAAATAAATTAACAAACATATGTGATACAGAAAGCAAAATAAAATTAAAATGGGAGCTGCAGGAAGATAGATATGCCTTGTCAAAAGAAACAATAAATAAAAGAAGCATTTTGGAGTAAGAGTGAGCTGTCACTTACTGAGAGCTGTGAAAGACACGTGACAAGGTGCCAGCCAATGGCACATAACTGGAGGCAGTTTAAAAGAAAAGAAACAACAGCAACAATTAATGTTCACACATGAAAACTTCTATTAAAGTACAACTACTATCTACCAGAAAAGGAAGCAGAAAGTTAAAGAAAAACTGAAAAGCTTTGCTCCCAAAAAAGCATATTTACAAGATTTAAACAGCAACTATTTATGCAACAGCAAGCGCTAAAAGCAAGCATACATATTTTAAATAATAAACTCCACACTACTATCTAAAAATTATTAAGAGAATGTATTTAACAGAATATAGTCTATTAATTCCATAGCAAAAGAAAAGTTATTCTAAATTAAAATATAAAATTTCAAATTTACAGTTATTTTATAGCTTAGTAAAAGCATAAGCACTATAAAAAATATTAAACTTCAATTTTATTTTCAATTTTTTCTTTTTAATGAAAGTCATCTCTTCCTTTTTGGCAACGAAAATAATGCCACATTGCTAAGTAATAAGTAATATTTGTAATGTACCTGCTCACTTCAAAAGGTCAAGATTTAAGTTAGAATCTTAAGAATTTAAAGTTTTGTCATGTGAATTATTACTACAATTGGAGATATGTCCAAAAATAAATTATTTTCATAAAATACCAATTAGTTTCACACAAACTGCTTGGAATGCCGTTATTAAGATTATCCTTAATAGAAAACTGCCTTGATATCAAATAGTTAAACTGAACATGAGAATGTAAACTTTCCCAAAACAAAGTGAACTCATGTAAAAATCAGTCAAAATTCAATTTAACAAGAAATTAGAAGGAAAAAAAATAAAATCTACATACAATGTTGACTCATCATTGGAAATATTTTTCCAAGCATGCAGAATGTTTTTCCAACATGCTTATACACAAACAGCAAATATAATAATCATTGACCAATAAAACTGGAATAGTGAAGCAAGAAAAGGATACACAACGTAACAAAATTTCTCAACTTGTACAATTTTTTGAAAAAATATTTTGGCAACAGAAATCAAAGCTCATAAGCAAAATCTGTCCTACTGTTTTATAGTTCACCCAGAAAGATGATAAATTTCCATGCCACTTAATGTTGTAAATGTTAAATATATTTAATTTGGGATGATATATACAATCCAAAGAAAAATTACCATTGAATTGCAGAATGTAGAAAATTAAGAATGCAGTATAAAGAATACAAGAAATAGGATTAACAAACAATCTGGAGTGAATACAAAAAACAATTTCACTTTTACATGTCTGCAAACATGAATATTTCACAAATTCATATGTATTTAAGAAACCTGGTACACATTTTTTTTTTTAATAAAAGTTTGCAAATTTTCCTTAGCTACAAAATTTTCAAAGAAATTGCTCCCTTAATTAATTCTTTCCATAGCACTTGATAAAAACTGAAATAAAGATGCTTATGGAATGGTTATGGAAGGTATGCAATTAGAAAATGGGTTGAAATTTTTTCACCAGTAATCAAGAATGTCAAATAAGCATACTAGAAAAATAATCAAGAAAAACAAAAACTTCATAATTAAAAACAACTGATACTACAGTTGACCTATTTACTACATTAGAGAAGAAGTATACTTAAAAAATATAGAAGTGCAGTATGAAAGTTTACACTCTTAACACTTATGAACACATAAAACTTCAGACAGAGAAATTCAAAAGCAGCTGTCTACACATTATTTTATAATTAAACAAGGAATTAGTCACTAAAAGAAAAATTCAAAAGCTTTACAGAAATAATGTATGAAAAAAATATCAAAAGTTCTCAAATCACATGAAGCATTCAAAAAAAATAAAAAAGATTACAATAATTATAGAGAGTATATATGGCCTGGAAATACATGGAAAATTTTAAAAGATAACCATACCTATATGCCTTAAACTTCAATACTTGAACAGCATGGCAGTGTTTTTATTTCTTTTAGACTGAATTATAATTATTTTAATAACAGAGAAAATCTTATAAAATTGTACAATTTGCATAAAAAAATTTAAAAGTCTCATTTAGATTTTCTTAAATGATGTTCAAAATGAGTATATTTATAAAAGGGAAACTTAATAGCAGTCTTCCCCAAATGACATTAAGAGTGTGGAGGATATTATTTTCACTAGTAAAACATTAAGTGCTTAAAGTGTATAACTCTTTGCAATTTTTTGGTGCAGTCATCTTTTAACAGATAAGAAAGAATATTACACTATATTCAAAAGTTTATTGTACATGCTCATATGACTCATACATATGACTCAGGCTCATATTTATCTAGAGTAAAAGGGTATAAAATTGCAGAGTTATTCTAATAATGTCATCCAGATTAAGAACTTTCTGCTGCTTTTCTAATTATTCATACTAATATCTATGCAATACAAGCACAATTTACATGCTTGCTGTGAGGAAGAAAGAATCAGTATTGCACATTGACAAAATTATAATCTGAGAATTTTTGCGATGTCAGCAGTACTTTGTGACGAAACAATCATGAGAATAATTTCAATGAAATATTTAAAAAAAAAAAATTTCAGCATAAATTCGTTATTTCTAGTGCTAACAAACACAATTCATTTATTGATAAAAGAATTTAAAACAGCTTTTCCTGAACTAAGGTATAACCAATATATCCCAAATAAAATAACATTCCAATCTCTTTAAAGAAACTACAAAATAATAAAACAGAATATACTTAAGAATGAACATGCAAATCACTGAAAAGATTTTTAACTGTGGCAATATGCTTAAGCTCCACTCAAACAACACAATGAAGTATTGTATACTTTTTCTGGATCAAATCATCAAATCCAGAAATAAAAATTTTAAAAAATTAAAAATCATGCAAACTTTTATACAATAATAAACTCAATTCCTAAAAATATCTTCATTAATTATCATAGAGCAATAAAAAATATAATGAGCAATATCAGTGTGTACTGTCAAAAATTCAGGCGAAATGAGTAATTCTAAAAATATTTTTGATATTGAAAATATTCTATTAATTTTAGTATTGGTAAAAACAAAATAAGTGAATTAATGCATTTTGGACATTTTTATACAGAATCAAGCAACCTAATTTTTATAATACATTAGAATATTTCTCTTCATCAAAAACTCATTTCTTTATATATGCTAATGAAACTTAATGTTAAGAATACCTATTTCATTTTTTTTTCTTGCATAGCTCATTCCCACACACCCCTTAAATACAAAAAGCAACGTTTTAAAAAAGTTAAATAATTTAGTAAGCAGAATGTTCAAATAGAAAATATGGATTTAACTATTAAATACAAGATAAGGATTATTTATTATATTCTTTAAGGACAAAAATAACTCCATACTACTTTTGCATGATCGATTAAGCTTCCTGTAAAACGACTTATTTTTACTTTCTCGTATACGAAGTATACAAAGAGAAAGTATTGTAATCATCAAAAAATTCGAACTTGAGATTTGATGAATATCCCTGTTTTAGACCTCCCCGAGTCCGAAAAACACAATTTTGGAATTATATCTGTCTGTGTTTCTGTCCGTGAACACGATAACTGTAAAACTAGAGCTACGGGGACGAAATTTGGTATGCGATCGTTACACATAATTTGTAGGTCTCCATCAAATTTTGGCCATATCCGTCTAAGGGAAGTCTGTATGTCTGCATTCATGTGAATTCCACAACTCAAAAACTTAAATAGCTAGATGGATAAAATTTGGTACACAGTTTTTTCATCAGAAATGTAGGCCCATATAAAATTTTGGACAAAATCCGTCAAAGGGTTGGTCGTCTGTATAATTGCCACTTCTTAACAAAATTACTTGGATAAATGTAATTTCTTAATTTTCGTTTAAATCGGTTTTAAAAAAAAGCATTGAAATTACCTATTCAGTTTTTTCTCCATTCTACACAAAAAAAAAGCTTCGAACGCTGGAGCAAGTGTTTTCCCCACCTTAGGGAATACTGCATGTTTTCTGGCGTGTGGTGTAGTTTTTCCCCCTACCTGTGTTATTCGTATGCAAGAAAGTTTTGGGAAGGCCACTCCTGCTGGTTTTTATCTTTCACACAATTCCTTAAATATCACATAAGACTAAATGTTGTTTTTCATGTATTGGGACAAAATTTACCTTGTGTTTGCATCTTTACCATTCAAGTGCTGTTACTTATACACAAATATATTGAAAATGCTTCAGGCAGACAAAATTATAATGTTTATGCCATTCTAATGTTTTGTTCATAATGATAAAATAATTTTATTTTTATAAACAGAACGTAGCATGTATGGTAGATTACATATTATTTTTAAACATGCAAATACATATAAAAAATGGCTTTTTGAATGATACTGCAAAAAGTACTGAATCATCAAGATAGGATTTCCAATATTTGTAATGAGGATACACATCTCAATCAAACATAATTTAAAAGAAATGTTCCAATACTCAAAGCAATAATGTTTTATTAACAACAGAACTAAGTAACCATTTAATTGTTTTATTCCATATAATTTTATTTTTTCCAAATAGATGTGTATGATGAATTGGAATATATATAAATTTTTATGACGCATTCTATAAACCAAGTAATACATAACTAACAAATACCAACATTTGAAAAAATAAGTTCCAAAATATTTATAAGACTGGAACAAGAATGAAAAGCACTTTCTGACATTTAAAACTGTACATGCCATAAGAGGAATGGCAAGTTCTTCATTTTGGTAAATCACACTAAACAAATAAAAATGCTAAAAAAAGCAAAGGACAGTTAAACTACTGCAACAAAGAAGAAATGTGGAAAGCAAATTAAATAATGCATCATGAAACTATGATTCCTGCAAAAACTCTATCAAGAATTCCATTTATCAAATCTTTTTAAACCAGTAAGGAAAAAATATTAAGATACCTTATAACACAGAAAACATTAAAATGTACAAACAAAGCCAAATGAGCATGATTTAATGATGTTTCCTAAATACGATAATAACCTAGCAAACATTACAAAATCCCAATAATCATAAAGCTACAATTTTTATTAACGAAAACACTTTAACATGCCTGTTCTATACTTTTACACTCAGATCATGATAATTTAACTTTTATACATAAAAATACAGATTCCAGTGCATTCCCCCCCCCATATTTATATTAATATTGAAAATAACATCTATTTAACATTTTGAGGTACACATTAAAAGCAGCCATTTTGAATTCGTTTAATCCAAAATAGCACAATCAGTAATAAGAAACATAAAATGTCTATTTGCACGACAGATGGAATGAAGAACTGTCTAATAAGGTTGTTCTCTTAAAAAAAGAAAAAAACTGAAGGGAATAAAAAAACATAAAATGCCTTAGTTTAGTTTAATTATATATTAATGTCCCATTTTGAAACAATGTAAGGGCTATTTTGGGATGGACCTCGTCTCAGTCAGATGACGAGGACGACACACGAGCTGGCACCCCCTTTCGAAACTTTCACACCATACAAGTGCCCATCCACTCTTGTGGACTCTAAACCCTATTGGTGAGTCAGTGGACATGGGTTGTGGACACCACACCAGCAGGAGGACGTTTGGCCATTACGTATGATTTAATGTGCAACAGGCCCAATACACAGAGGATCTTCAGTGAAATTGGGTTTTGAACTTGGAACCCTCCGGCCCTGAAGTTGAGACCTTACCACTAGGCCCCTGTGGCCCATAAAATGCCTTAGAGACTCCTTAATTATAAATATATTGATTTATTATCATCTGTCACAATAATCCCACAGATTTACAATAATTTTTCCACAAAAACTGATGTGAAGATTTTTTTTACCTCTATTTAATGAACAAACAAGTCGATTAATTATTAACAGTTGAAAATACCAAATAACAGAAGAAAACTTATTTTAATACCTTAAAAAGAAATTTTAAAATCATGCTCAGTTTTAAATCATCAGTAAAGAAAAAGTTAACCCTTCTCTGGAGTCAAGTGATTTCAATATGAAGCAATATTGTTATTTTTCTTTTTAATTTTATTTGTAGGTCCCCAAAGACATAGAAAAGATGTGCATCCATCATTAACAAACTTAGACAGATGGACAGAAAGAAGCACTACTGATAAACAGCTTTGAAACCTATTACAAAATATGAATAGTATAAAACTGTATAATAATGTATAAATTAATATCAAATATCAGAAAAAAATTATCATATCAGACCAAGGAGAACAAAAATAAATGAGCATCAAATTATCATAATAAAAAATATTTATTCCAGTAACATACGAGCTAAAAAACAGACAGAAGTCACTTACTAGAGAAAAGGTATAAAAAATGGAATCGTATTCAAATAAAAATCTTTTTCCCCCATCTATAATAATCTTCAAATTACTTTACAAAATCGACCTTATAAAAATAATTTAAGAAAGTGAAGGCCTCTAACCGATATTTTCGTAGCTTAAATCGTATAGAAGAAAATGAAAAAGCAGCTATCTTTGTAACAAGCCATATTCAGATGTTTCAGACATTAGGCCATGTAATTTATATAAAACTTGAGGAGTTTTGGCAGTATGCTGACAAGGCATATCATTCCGTTCTGCTGTTTAGATTATTTACTTTTACAATGGTTTTTTAAATAATTTTAAAATGATGTCAAATTTTCAGCACCTCCATAAAATTATAACTTTCATAGTCAAATAAAAGTCTGCTAGTTAATAACAAACTTCTGTATTATATATTATGTTCTAAATAAAATTACAATAAATATAAAAACACTTACTGGGAACTTTCAAATAATCTAGATAACATAGCAGACAGTACAGGTAAGTCAGCCATAACAGCAGTAGTTATTACAGCATTTGTAGAATCACTTGAACGACTAGCTTTCAAACTACCACCAGTTGAAGGTTTTAATCCAAGAATCCAGACAAGGTGCTGTATTGAAAAACTTATAAAATTAATATTAAAACTTATTATTTGTATACTTTTCATTACTTCAATTTCAAAGCAATTCAAATGTCTACTAACCCTGCACCAGGTACCTCTAACAGGCTACACTCAAAAGAGTATAAATAATGCCCCCATTCCATAAAACTAGTCTAGTTAGATCAATTCAGTACAGTCACTCTCTTAACTGTACATTTACCACTGAGATAGGCAGATCTGTATTGAAATGACGGGACAATTTTATGAAATTTGCATGGTGCAAATGCAAAAGCAAACAAAATTGTCCAGTTCATTCAAATAATTAATACACATTCATAGAGAACACCTTTTCTAAAAACTGAATGGCACATTTAGTTTGATTTTAGGATTTATAGATTGAGAATATGAAAATTTTTCAATAAATTTTACAGATCCACAAAAAACATAATAATACTAAAATCTTTGTGCAATGTAGATGACTAAATTAAAATTTATGTATCATTTCTGTATTGTTCTAAGAAAGAATCTACCAAAAGAAATGATGACAATATAATTTCTAACAAATGATGACAATATATTTTCTAAACAGTTCAAGACATTATGATAAAAATAAAAAGTTAATGCACAATAAACAAACACCAGCTTCTTGCATTATTTAACTAGTTAAAATGTTTATTAAAAACATATTAAATATGGCAATTTAAAGTATGTGCAGTATTTGCAACTTCAGGTTCCAAAACAGATATAAGAAGTTAAGTTTAAGAAACAAAGAAGGATTTACCTGCAATGTGGTGAGCACAAGATGCCAAGCAGTACCTAATACAGCTCCATGACAATGAGCTAAACTCAAGACAGCTCTCATACATTGTAAATTTTTTGCAGTTAGCTGAAAACATATTTTAAATTAATAAACATGATAAGTGCAGTATTTTTGAGCCGCATTAACAGCTGTCCTATAAAATTGAGATTTGCATAACTGAAGTCTTATATATACACAAAATGATAGGAATTAAAAGATCAACTCATACTTGATAAATTTTTTAAATGCAGATTCACTTATCAAAAAGTTTATTAAAAACCAGAGATTGAAAAACCAAAATGAAACTCATTAACACAATGATTTTAAGAGAATAACAGAGGATATTAACCCTGAATGTGTCGCGCCTCTAAAAGTTTAATCGTAGGTCCCATGGCATCAGACTGACACCACCCTCTTTGCTCATTAATAATTGAATATATTTAGTTTTATTTTAATATTATCCTTCATTTTTTTATTTTCATACATTTATCTATGTTTTTATTACATCTTATGCCCTTTTTATTGGGGAGGAGAATGTGTAATAATAAAATACCCAAAGATAACTGATTTTTTTCAAAATACTATATACTATAAATTATTACTATAAAATATACATAAATATTTTTCAGTCTCTTTCACAAATTCATTTCAATCACTTTGACGACATTTCAAACATAATCTATTTGTGGATAAGTGAGAATAAATAGCAAAAAAAGAAAAAAAAGTTTATCAAAATATTATGCAATTCCACCTACACAAACAAACAAACAAAATTTGTACAAAGTGGATTGTGTGGCATCTGGGAGACTACAACATTAACTAATATGCACACAACACAACCCAGATCGCAATTAGAAGACCGGGAGTTGCTTCCCCCCCCCCCAAGACAAACTTTTTTCAACTAGACTCAGCAATGAAATAAAATTAGTGTACGTCTGTCAGACATCAACGATCTCTCCAAAGTTAATCTTTTAAGCACTTGAGAGACTCCTCTCAGTCATCATTATAGACAGTACATCATATTTTGACATTTCCTGATTTGTTGAGAAAAACCTACAGAGTTGCAAAAATTTGTAGATAATTTTTTGGAAAAAATCAATGTACACAATTTATATTTTTATGTCTTGAAGCAGTAAAATGAACCCTTGTATTATACATACATTTACTTTTCCAGGTGAAAAGGGTTAAAAAGACTTGCAAATAATTGCAACAGTCCTTGTTCTTAGAATAGTTTATTAGTTTTGATTAGGTATATCATTAAAATATTCTGTGATTTTCTTTTCTGTATGGTTAAAATATACAAAGAATTGAGTTTTATACAAAGAGTTAATTACTTAAGACAGATTGGTGTTACACTTTGTAAATTTGATCTATAATATTAACAGCAAGGACTAAACCAATACGTAACTCCCCAAGTGTCAGGAAATTTGATCTACAAAATCAGATTTAACATACATTATATCCATATATATAGCGAATCTTGAGCTTCCATAAAATCAGATGTTGAATTCCTGATTTTTCAATCTCAATGCTGAAACGGACATTACTACTCTTTAGATAAAATCATTAAAATATGAATAAACATGTTTTGTATTTGTGATCATCTAAAAATTATAATTATTTTGCCAAAATATTATCAGTAACATAAACGTGAAAGTGATCAATCACCAGTTTAATGGCAAATAAATATTGCTCCATAAATTTTGTTTAGTCAAACATCACCATAGATCTGATTGAGAGCAAAAGGCAATCAACAAAAAGCATCACCACAAAAAGTTGAATTTCAAAATTTTGGATAATTTAGATCATACGATTTTCAGTTATAAGATGTAAATAAAATCACTTTTCTAAGTTAACAGCATATAAAACTTTTATAGAGAAAGCTGAATCATGAAGCATGTGTTATGATTAGGTTAGGTAAGAACAGTACCATCAAGCTTTCAGAAAATTTACTCTTATTTGAAATTATATATTTACTTTAAAAAGCAACATTTCTTTGAAAGCATTTAAACAAGGTCAGTGAATAGAAAAAACTGTGGACACAACTTAGTAAAAGCAAAACAAATAAGAATACTTTTTTAATTTTTACTTATTAGAGATGAAAAATATCAATCAATATTATTAAGATAATGGCCAACAGATTCTGTGATTATAAATTTACAATTAAGGAATTATAAATTTATATAAATTAAACAGTAAATAATATGATGCTTAACTGCTCTATTTATGCAATCACAAATTTACATAAATAGAATGGAAATAGCACATACCAATATACACAATAATAAGCTAACTATAATTAAAATTTCGACAAACATAAAGAAAAAAAGTAATGATTTTGTGAAATAATTAGAATTGTTGCAAAATGAGAACAATAAACAACATTCAAAACTTTGGAATTTCCTACCATAACAGGACCTTGCTGAGCACCAAGAGGCAAAGAGGCTGTAGGAAGAGGTGTTCCAACTGCCACAACTTGTTGTCTCATTTCATGTCCATCACAACTACCCAAATAAAGACCTAAAGGAAGCTGAGATGCTCCGGATAAATTATTGCAATTAAGACCAGAATGGCTAACATCATCACATTCTCTTCTACGATCACCTGCAATAGTAAAATCTGCATTACATGTAATAATGCTATTAACGTGGCAAAAAAATTTTAACATATTAACTTTAGATACAACCGTCTAATGAAGTACCTCTAATTATTAAAGCAATAAAGTTTAAAATCGAAAGAAATATATTATTCCATTTAGAAAAATGCCTTCTAGCAATGTATATTAGGGTGGCCCTTATTTTTTGAAGTTTTAATTTCAGTTCACAAACCCTCTAGTTTTTTTTTTCCTTTTATTCCAAGAAACAATTAGAGACCTCATTTGTTCAAATCTAAGGTTGGGATCACATGCTGCATCGCAGTAGAAGTGGGAAGTATGTGGACGAGGGCAGAGCGCTCCATCCTCTGTCGGCAACTCACCCTCAGTCTGCTTTAGTCGCTGTCTGAGACAAATATGAGTGAAATTTTAGCTTCTAATTTGAGAAGTGCTGATCGAAATACCTATTTAATTTGTAGCGAGGGTCGCAAAATTAATGGAAACAAACTTCCACCCAACCAGCAAGTGCTATCAGTGTCATTTTATAATTTACATGAGGTTAAACAGTCCCTAAGTGAAAGTGACAATTCAGTAGTGTGCGAATGCCTGATTTCTTGGGAGAAGGCAATGTTTCCTAAAAGTGCGACACCTCATATTGTAGAAAAAATTATGAAGATGTAGTCTTATTGGCACAATCTTTAAAAATGGAGGACAGAAATGCAGAGAGAACAAGAACATAAGTCTACATCAGATTTAAATAATTTATTTGACACTGCTGCCACTAAAACTTTGGAAATATAAAAATTGAAAACAGAACATTTTTATTGAGTCAAAGAGTGCCAGGGGATGTCTTTATGGGAATTGATATGAAGCTTGTTAAGCATGAAGATAAGGCATTATTGCGAGTCAGAGAACAAGAAAATTCACGGACTAAGGCTCATTGTGGTCGGAAATCACTGACAATTGCATGGATTCATCAGAAGAATCTTCAGGCACCCAGGATATTACTGGTCAATCTTGGACTTCATCAACTTATTAACAATTTGTTTTTAACTCCAAAATTAATGGCTGTATTCGACCGATAACACATTAGTCAGTAAAATGTCATTTTTGTTCTTCGAATCATAGATGAGTCTTGAAGGCATAACACAGATGAACTGGCAATCAATCAAATCATGATCCAAAAGTATCTGGAAGATTTTCATAAGAATGCTACTAAGATTAAAGAATAATTTAAAGGAAATGAACCTAGTTTCTTTGGGATGGTAAATCGTCACCTGTTTTAAATGAAAGAGATTTAAAAAGCGAAAGTCTATCTATCATTGTTTATATAAAGATAAAAAAATTGGTCGGGTACCAAAATTAGAAATTTCTTCAGGGAAGGAGCAAACTATGGCTGTCTGGAGTATTCTAAAAGATTGGAGGTTACAATACAAAGCTCAAATTCTCTGTTCTGACACAATGAGTCCCAATACTGGTCGTATCAACAGTGCGATTACATTTCTAAAGCAGCTTGCACATCGAGAGAAGGCATGTTTTCCATTTCCGCATCAGATGTACGAAAAAGTGCAACAAAGTTTTTTCAATCATGAGGTTACCCTCAAGTGACTAGTAGTTCAGGTGTTGTTTTCTTTTTTAAAAAAATCAGAGAAAAATGGAATAATTTGGAAAAAATGCTTGAACGAAATATGTGGTGAGAGCCAAATATCAAGTAATGTTAAATATCTTTCTAATGCACTTAAAAAAATGAAAAACTGAAGCATGATTAAAGGGAGCTCGTTGAATTATAAAGGTAGTCAATTTTTATCATTTTTAAAATTTTTAACAAGATTTTCTAATGAATATTTACAATTTAAGCTTCAGAATTTAGATACAACATCAAAAAAATTAGCTCCATTGTTGTTTTCTCTCAGAAAATCAGTATAGACTTCATTTCTCAGAAAAGTTTAAATTTATTAAAGAAATTGGACGTGGAGAAATTGAATTTCTTGAATCTCAGTCAGATGTTAATAGGATGATTCTATTTAAAGTCATAAGAAACATTCCGTAACTCTGTGTTGTCAATGATAGCGAAAGAGGGAGTGCTTTCTTAATCAGTTCTTAATCGATTAAGAGCAAAAGAAATTTCTTTTTCAAGATCACAGAAAGAGCAGTACCTAGCACAAGAAGGCTATTCTTAAATGCGAACTTTCTATATATTATTAAAATTGTATATATTTTTAATATATTATCAAAAATTGTATTAATAAAACTGTAAATTATTACAGCAAAATAATACAATTTCTTTATATTAATAATGAATATACAATTTTAAGTGCTTAATTTTTAGCAATTTTCTCCTACATCTTTATTTAACCTTTTGATAGATTTTTTTTATAGTATCAGATCAGATTAGCAGCACAAATGAAATGCAATCTCGTTTTACAACTCTTAACTTTATTTTTTTTTGAATAAGATTAGATGTTGAATGATGGATGATACAAACAGTACAGTAATACTTTCTCACACAACATTGTTTCCATGGTCAAGAATCAAGATCAAGACAATCTCAAGGAAAGTGAAGAAGAAGACTTGATTCTGTATCATAACGGATGTTATAGACACTACAAATGCCAGCACTTCTTAGAAAGCATGCTGCCACTACACTAACCGACATGATATTTATGCAGGTTTGGACAACCTCGTGATCCAAGCAGGTTTAATTCTTAAGTCAAAAAAGAAGATAACTGATTTTGTTTCTACTAATTAAGGTGCTGTATTCATTCTTAAATACCAATTCAAATGTTTCAGTTAAGAATAAACAGTAGCTTTGTTTCTGATTCATAATTGTTATTTCTCCTTCATTTTTAATAAAAATTTTTCAGAAAAGTAAAAAAAGATATTCAGATTATCCAAATTTCAGATTCCTGGGGTTTGGATTACTGAGGTTCCCTGCTACGTGTTATGCAAGCATTTCTGCACTGCATGAATGGCATTTTCGATTTACTCTAACACCATACGACAGGTCTAGATGTTTTGTCACTGATATCACTTGGTAATCATGCAGCCCTGACTCAACATCACTGGGGGTTTTCTTATGGGGTGGGGGGGTAAGGGTATCTAAAGGACATGGTACACTGGGATCATCCATGAATCCATTCTGACCTCCAGCATACCCTTCAAGTCGAGATTGCAGGGATTCTGCAGAGAATTTTACCGCTAGTTACGGAAAAGTTTGCAACATGTATTTGCTATGTTGTTGCGGGATATAGCAACCACATTGAATATGTCATCCATTAATTACATTTCACCTTAATTTACTGCTCTGAAACTATATTTCATTTTTTTTTTTTTCATACTATGAATTCAATACACTGACTGTTTTTTAACTACCTAATGAAACACCTTGGTAGGTTCATTCTCATAATGCTTTACTTCACTCACGTCTTTTAGCCTAGTTTAGTTTGATTAATTTAGAAAATATAATTGAGCTATTTTGCAACAAACCTTGAAATTTTGAGCTGAGGTCAAATGACAAGGACAACAGCTGGGCCAGTACCCCACTCTCTAAACTTCCACTCCACACCAAAGTAAAGATGTTTGGCCCACAACTGCAGTTTTAACCTGCACCAGGTCCACATAAAAAGGGGATGATCTTTGATCTTCCATGAAATTGTGTTTTCTTTTCAATGTTTATCACAATTTTGTAATAAAAGGAATTTTTGAAATATATATCAAACCATGAATGCAAAATTTCATATTTTTATTAGCATGCTCATTGGCATTTGTTTTGAGTCACTTATCTAAATAAAACCTCAACTCATATCCATCTGCAGTTTATTTTGAATTCGTCTATCAAAGAAAACAGATTCATTGTTATCAGCACTACATGCTTCTTTAGTTTTTATTACTATAGAACTGTTAGATAATGACATCTACCATTCCATTCTGGTGTGTTTTAATTATAAATATTTTTAAGACACAAATGATCAGTTTTGGAAAACCAAAGCATTTTCAACATGATTTTTTAAACTAAAAAATTATATATTTAACTCTTTATGTACAGAAGGTTCATATAAAGTTGGGAAGTTACTGACTTACATGTTCAACAGTTAATATCAGATTTATATAAAGTAAGATAATTTGATCCATGATTGCATTCTCCAATTTTGAATACTGCTTAGATTAAGAAAAGATTATGCAAACGAAAAATAAATCTTTCAACTTCAAACCACATTTGAAAACAAAGAAAAATGACTAGAAACAACTGTGCACATCTATACTTATAAAAGGAAGTGTTAGTGTGATGTCCAAACAAATCTATCGCATTTACAGCCAAATAGTAATTGTAATGGCGACTCAAAACACCTCGAAGCCTGAATTTTAAAATTTAATATAGAAAATTTTTTATTTAATATTTTGTGTTGTTTTGGGCAATTTTTCATACATATTTGTCCATAGTATTGTTTCTGATAATTGTAGAAAAAAATAGATACACCATCGGATAAAGCAAACAATTTTCGGTCTAATGAAATTTGTTTTGAACAACATAATTCCTGCATCCGACATTCTAATTTCATCTTTTTCAAATTTTTTGAGGTAATAACTGGAATATTTCTCCCGATTTAAAACAAGAATGATTAAAATACCTTTTTTGATTGATTTTTAATTAATTGTTTCCCTGATAAGCTCAAAGATTTTCTTCGCAGAACCATGGAGCAAAGACGTTGAAGTGCTTCGTCCAAGGTCACGTTTCCAGTATGCATTTTTACAATCCTATTGGCTGGCATTGTCAAGCATATACCCTAGCATTTAGCCATAGTACGAGCTAGTGCACAAGAATCATAACAAAATAAAATTTGTCCTCCTTTTCAAAATGATATATTTAATGAATGACTTTGATTATAATCTTCAGCAGTGTTTTAACATATTTCTTTGTCTTGCATATTATGCTTGCTGCCTAATGAATTTCACATTGTAATTTTTTAATATTGTTTTGAATTAAGAACATGATACTGTTATCCTACAGTTGAAATGTCATTGTTAAGAAAAAAAACAAGCAGGCATAATCAATAATATTATTTATTTGTTTTGATTTCATTTTCAAAACTTTATTTTATGTCATTTTGGGTTTTCTTTTCCATTTTGTTGAAGTCATGATGCCATGGGCAGCACCATGAGGGCACTAGTATATAATAATTCAACAAATAATGTTACTGGTTTTAATATGAAAATACTAGAACTATTTTGGTTTCAAATATCAGGGTTATGAGGTAAATGGTGCAAAGTTTTAGCTGACTAGATTCGAAAAAATAATAGGAATCTCGATTATCTGGGGTTCAATACTGTTTATTCCGAGTCCTGATGTAACATCTTCCAATTATATGTTATTATTATATTTGCTTCTGTATATTCCATTAATATTTGTACAGTATTTATGCAAGTCTATGTTCCATAAATTGCCCAATTTCTGTAAATGAACCAGGAATTTCATGCTTATTAATCAGCAAACTGCTATCTCAAGCTATTTAAAACTGTAATTGAATCCAATATCCAAGATGAAACACTAGTTAATTTTTTAAAGTTTCAGTTCTATTCTATCTATTCACATGTCTCGAATGTCATGTGACCACTTACGGGATTAAGGAATTCTTAGTGATTCAGTGTTAATACACTATTCAAATGAAAGGAAAGGCATCACTTTCTCCTTTAATATATTTACATTGAATTCAAATAGAAAAAAAACGTGAAGTAAATTATATACAAGGTGTCCCAAAAGAAGTGGAAGAAGCATTTATTTCCTTAAATATTGCACCTAGACATATGCTTCCAATTACACAGTTTCATCAAATAAGGTGGGAATTTGTGTGAAAACGCTTTTGTTTCTCTGGAGGTTGAAAATAAAAAGTTAAGAAAATTAAATTTTTATACAATCTCCATACAACAAAAGTGTCAATGAGTGAAATGTTCCTCTTACACTCATCAATGTGTAAACTAAGTTTCACGATTATATCTGAAAAACTTGCAAAGATATATTAATTTTTAAATTTAAAGGGACTGCTCACAAAATTATATGGAGATGTTTATAGCAGAAATGCAAATATTTGTCTAGTAGTACATCATCCAATCATGATGGATTGAAAAAGTTTGCCAATGACGCATACTGTTACTCATTTTCATTGGTAGATAGTTGCAACTATCAACTTGATACAGAATGGAAAGACAGCTTGAGAACATAAAATGTAACATAAAACAGGAAAATAGCCTAATATTGGACAAGAATATTAAATTATTTGCTCTCAGCATTGTGCGTATTATCAAGTTTTACCCAAAAGCAGAGACGACTTGTCCTTTAGGGTTGAAGAGTTGCAGAACACGCTACAATTAATTTAAAAATTCATACTTTCCTTTTTATTCTTACATGCTTATTTCTTCTCTCTGAGAGTTCAATTACCAACGAGAAAAGATAAAAATGAGAAAGAAACACAGAAAATGAATGAAAAAGTAAGACAGACACAGGATGCACACCATATAGTTTTGGAAAACACCAAAATTCGTTCATTGTTTACAACTAAGTGACATAATGCTCGAAGGCGAATAGCTAACCTTTCTGTCTTTGAACTTAACCAGAACCTGATTTTCGGATGCTCCTGTTTGACGCTGGGCTAACTAATGTTCTTTTTTTACTTCCTTCAATCTCACCAAAGGTTCGCCTTCTCATTCTTGATTTGCTTTTCTTCGATTTCTCCTTCATTGGCTGCTTTTAGGTTTTGGATTCACTTTCATGAAGCCACAATGAGAACTTAGCTGGTTACTAAGTATTTGCTTTCTGTTGTTAAAAGTCACTCACCGAAAAAAGATACGACTGTAATTTTCTAAAATACAATTCAGATAATTACAACTACAAATTTGGACTATTTGAAGATAAAGCTATTTGCCAAAAATTGCATTTCAATTGTATTCTAGTAATATTTTTATAGCACTTCTTGTTTTAGAGCAGATGAGCCTTTACTGCTGATATATCACCATGTATATTTTTGGAAGATTAACAAAATGAACTATTTTTGTAAATAATTCAATCAAATAATTGTCAAGTAGCAATCAAGTTGTAAATAATTGTTCAATTAATGTATTATTTGACTATTTTTTAGATTTAACAAAAGTTAACAAATACATTATTTCCTGATTCGGCCCTTTTAATAACTTATTGAAATATATATTATCCTTGAAAAGTACATCGAAAGCTGGATCAAATAGCAGTGAGAGGCATGGAAAAATGGTCTAAGTCAATAACTCTGTCTTATAATATCTCTGTACTTTGTATGTGAATAGGTGAATGTAAGATAAACATTTTACTAATTGACATTTTTGCACTAAGGGGGCCGTATAAAAATTTGTAATTTATTGAACTTTTTATTATCCATCTCCTCAGAAGTCAAAGCATTTTCATACAAATTATCACCTTATTTGATGAAACTTTGTAATTGGAAGTATATGTCTAAAATCCATAATCAAGGAAATAAACGCTTGTTCCACTTTTTTTGGGACACCTTGTTATGTTTCTAAATCAATACATTAACAGTTTTTAAACTTCTTCTAAAATTATATTAAGCACAATTTAATTTCATTTATAGAATTTCACTAAACTTAGGAAACAAAAGTTTAATAATGTAAGAAATCATACCTTTAGTATCGGATTTGAGCAAATTGGTGTTAAGAACAGTTAACGTATAATGTGGGGGAAGTGAAGCTTTACACATTGCAGTGATGAATGCATCTCGAGGTATTGTCATATTCAAGGTGCCACATAAGCTGCTGTATATCTGCATAGCTTTAAGGATATTTTCAGTAGCTGTTTCATCAGTACTGTAATAAAATATATATATATATGCAATTAACCATGAATTATAGGCATTAGAACAAAAAAAAAATCTGCAAATAATTTGTTTACCAGGGTTTTCTTAAAATTGAAAATCTTTATTATATTTAAACTACTGATAATACCAATTTATTTGCCACAAAATTAGTTTCAATATTCAATAGTAATATATGAATGATAAGAGCTGTATAATATATTCACTGTTAATCTTGTATTAAAACGAAAGGCCACAGAAAAACCTTCAATTTATAAAAATGCATTATTAATGTCATATTAAATTTTTATGATACTTTTTCATTAAATTTCCAATAATGTCAAGCAAATTTCAATTATACATTACATTTTTTAAGTGATATATTATAAATTCAAGTAATAATAGCATTTTTGTTGTTCAACAAATAACCTAAAATACTATATAAAAATTACCAAAAAAGACATTGTTAACAACAGAATAACTTAATTACCAGTATTAATAAATTATATCAACTTCTTTGGCAATTAAATGCTTTACAAG
>BGPR01010267.1:12178-44059 GCA_013235015.1 Araneus ventricosus | reverse complement strand
CAGTTGGAAAAGAGTATTCTAGATTTTACGATATATTGAATCTATTCAACCATCTAGTTACAATTTGAGGTCTGAAAAGGGAGAATTTAACAGAAGTCGTACAAGCAATATTCACTGCATAGTTTTAAAAATAATTCAGCAGATGCCCCAAGTAGCAACAAGATCTCAGTCCAATAATTGTATTTGAAATAGCAATTACAGAATCCACAGTTAAGTTTCTTGCAACTGTCTTTGTTAATAAGCATTAAAAAATGAATATTGCTGATTGAGGCTTCGAATTTCCAGTTGGAAAAGAGTATTCTGGATTTTACGATATATTGAATCTATTCAACCATCTAGTTACGATTTGAGGTCTGAAAAGGGAGAATTTAACAGAAGTCGCACAAGCAATATTCACTGCATAGTTTTAAAAATAATTCAGCAGATGCCCCAAGTTGCAACAAGATCTCAGTCCAATAATTGTGGTTTGAAATAACACATGTACGAACTACAGTTAAGTTTCTGCAACTGTCTTGTAATACTTATTAAAATGAATATTGTGATTGAGGCTTGGTAATTCCAGTTGAAAAGAGTATTCTAGATTTTATGAGAAGTATTGAATCTATTCAAACCATTAGTTACACTTGAGGTCTGAAAAGGAGAATTTAACAGAAGTCGCCAAGCAATATTCAATGCATGTCTTAAAAATAATCTCACAGATGCCCCAAGTAGCAACAAGCCCTGAGTTTCAATGGTGTCATTTGAAATATACCACTCATTACAGATTCCACAGTTAAGTTTCTGCAATTGTCTTGTGAATAAGCATTAAAATGAATATTGCTGATAGAGGCTTCGAATTTTCTTTTGGAAAGAGTATTCCTGGATTCTAATGATATATTGAATCTTATTCAACCATCGTAAAATTCTGAGTCTGAAAAAGGAGAATTTTAACAGGAAGTCGTACCAAGCAACATTCACTGTATAGATTTAAAAATCATATCACTGATGCCCCAACTAGTAACAAGCTCCGAGTCCAATGGTTGTATTGAATAATATCACAGATTCCGCTAAAGTAAGTTTCGGTTCAATTGTCTTGTGAATAATCATTAAAAAATGAATAGCTGATAGAGGTCCAATTTCGAAGGAAAGAGTTTTCTAGATTTTACTGATATATTGAATTTATTCAACCATTCTAGTTACAATTTGAGGTCTGAAAAGGGAGAATTTAACAGAAGTCGAAGCACTTCACTGCATAGATCTTTAAAAATAATTCATCAGGATGCCCCAAGGTAGCAACAAGCTCTGGAGTTCAATAGTTGTATTTGAAATAAAAATTACAGAATCCACAGTTAGGTTTCTATACAATTTTCTTTCGTTAATAAGCATTAAAAATGAATATTGCTGATAGAGGCTTCGAATTCTCATGGAAAGAGTGTTCTAGATTTTAATATGATATATTGAATCTATTCAACATCTAGTTACAATTTGAGGTCTGAAAAGGGAGAATTTAACAGAAGTCGTACAAGCAATATTCACTGCATAGTCTTAAAAATAATTCATCAGATGCCCAAGCAGAAACAAGCTCTTGAGTTCAATAGTTAGTATTTGAAATAAAATACAGACGCATGTTGTTTCTGCAATTGTCTTTGTGAATAGCATTAAAAAATGAATATTGCTGATAGAGGCTCTGAATTTCCTTTGGAAAAAGAGTACTCTGATTCATAGATATATTGAATCTATTCAACCATCTAGTTAAGCATTTGAGGTCTGAAAAGGGAGAATTTAACAGAAGTCTACAAGCAACATTCTACTGTATAGATTTAAAAAATCATTCACTAGATGCCCCAACATGTCAACAAGCCCTGAGTCCAATGGTTGTATTTGAAATAACAATTACAGATTCCACAGTTAAGTTTCAAATTGTCTTGTGAATAAGCATTAAAAAAAATGAATATTGACTGATAGAGGTCCTGAATTTCCAGTTGGAAAAGAGTATTCTTGGATTTTGCATGTGTATTGAACCATTCAACCATCTGTTCCAATCTTGAGGTCTGAAGAGGGAATTTTAACTGATGTCCATGCAATCATCACTGCATAGTCTAAAATAAGTCAGCAGATTCCCAAGCAACAAGCCCTGAGTTCAATAGTTGTATTTGAAAATATCAATTACAGAATCACAGTTAAGTTTCTGCAATTGTCTCTTGTTAATTAGTTAAAAAAATGAATATTAGATTGAGTCTTGAATTTCTTGAAAAGAGTATTCTGATATTCTACGATATATTGAATCTATTCAACCATCTAGTTACAATTTGAGGTCTGAAAAGGGAGAATTTAACAAGTCTGTACAAGCAACATTCACTGCATAGATTTAAAAAATCATTCATCAGATGCCCTCCAGCAACAAGCCCTGAGTCCAATGGTTGTATTTGAAATAACAATTACAGATTCCACAGTTAAGTTTCTTGCAATTGTCTTTGTGAATAAGCATTAAAAAATGAATATTGCTGATAGAGGCTCCGAATTTCCAGTTGGAAAAGAGTTTTCTAGATTTTACGATATATTGAATCTATTCAACCATCTAGTTACAATTTGAGGTCTGAAAAGGGAGAATTTAACAGAAGTCGTACAAGCAACATTCACTGTATAGATTTAAAAATCATTCATCAGATGCCCCAACTAGCAACAAGCTCCGAGTCCAATGGTTGTATTTGAAATAACATACAGATTCACAGTTAAGTTTCTTGCAATTGTCTTTGTGAATAAGCATTAAAAAATGAATATTGCTGATAGAGGCTCCGAATTTCCAGTTGGAAAAGAGTATTCTGGATTTTACGATGTATTGAATCTATTCAACCATCTGGTTCCAATTTGAGGTCTGAAGAGGGAATATTTAACTGATGTCGTACAAGCAATATCCACTGCATAGTCTTAAAAATAAGTCAGCAGATTCCCCAAGTAGCAACAAGCCCTGAGTTCAATAGTTGTATTTGAAATATCAATTACAGAATCCACAGTTAAGTTTCTTGCAATTGTCTTTGTTAATAAGCATTAAAAAATGAATATTGCTGATTGAGTCTTCGAATTTCCTTTTGGAAAAGAGTATTCTGGATTCTACGATATATTGAATCTATTCAACCATCTAGTTACAATTTGAGGTCTGAAAAGGGAGAATTTAACAGAAGTCGTACAAGCAACATTCACTGCATAGATTTAAAAATCATTCATCAGATGCCCCACAGCAACAAGCCTGATACCAATGGTTGTATTTGAAATAACAATTACAGATTCCACAGTTAAGTTTCTTGCAATTGTCTTTGTGAATAAGCATTAAAAAAATGAATATTGCTCGATGAGGCTCCGAATTTCCAGTTGAAAAGAGTTTCTAGATTTGATGATATATTGAATCTATTCAACATCTAGTTACAATTTGAGGTCTGAAAAGGGAGTATTTAAGTCGTACAAGCATTCACTGTATAGATTTAACATCTAGATGCCCCAACTAGCAACAAGTCGTGAGTCCAATGGTTGTATTTGAAATACAATTACAGATTCCACAGTTAAGTTTCTGAATTGTTTTGTGAATAAGCATTAAAAAATGAATATTGCTGATAGAGGCTCCTGAATTTCCAGTTGGAAAAGAGATTCTGGATTTTACGATGTATTGAATCTATTCAACCATCTGGTTCTTGAGGTCTGAAGAGGAATATTTAACTGATGTCGTGCCAATATCCACTGCATAAATCTTAAAAAATAAGCCAGATTCCGCTAGCAACAAGCCCTGAGTTCAATAGTTGTATTTGAAATATCAATTACAGAATCCAGTTTCTCTGCAATTGTCTTTGTTAATGCTTATTAAAAATGAATATTGCTGATAGAGGCTTCGAATTTCCTTTTGGAAAAGAGTATTCTGGATTCTACGATATATTGAATCTATTCAACCATCTAGTTACAATTTGAGGTCTGAAAAGGGAGAATTTAACAGAAGTCGTACAAGCAACATTCACTGCATAGATTTAAAAATCATTCATCAGATGCCCCAACTAGCAACAAGCTCCGAGTCCAATGGTTGTATTTGAAATAACAATTACAGATTCCACAGTTAAGTTTCTTGCAATTGTCTTTGTGAATAAGCATTAAAAAATGAATGCTGATAGAGGTTCCTGAATTTCCAGTGGAAAAGGAGTATTCATTTTTACTATATATGGATCTATTCCACCAACTGCCAACTTCTGATCTGGAAAGGGGAACATTTAACCTCTCACACCGATCTAGGTGATCCGGCGGTCTTAAAAATTTCCCTTTAACAGCGACGAAGGCGTCTGAGGCGCGGTTGCCTCTTCTGAGGGGAGGTGAGGTTCTAGATCGCTAGAGAGAAGCGTGGTAGTGGGTCAATTATCCTGTCAACCATCAGCGCATTTCAGTGCGCCTAAGGAAAGGTTTTAGAGGGGATGGGGCTGTGGGGTGAATGACCAGCCGCCAGGTTGAAGAGCAGTTCATGTCCCATCCTCCCAAAGGGTCCGATTTAAAGAGGGTAGAAGAAAAGTCGCTTCCCCTTCGGACGACGCTGGCTGGGGAAGCGCTCCCACGGCCAAAGCATTTTTCCAGCTGCCTAACACGCATTAAATTTCGAAAAGTGCGTGTATAATAATGCATAAAAGTGCCCTTTACATAGAAATGCAGCCATTTTTAATATGTGATAAAAGATATGATATTCTATTATTATAAAAGTTGTACTACGTATTAACGCCACCGAGGCTACAGATTGGCGGTACGCCAATAAAGAGCAATCTTGGTTTATAAAACCATTGGCGGCACTAAAAACCGCTAAATTGGCGTTAACGTAAATACAAAAACGCCAAATTGGCGTTAATACGGCCATAAACCGCCAACGCGTTAATGCAGGACAAAACCGCCAACGCCAGGTAGCCTCGGTGGTGCTAATACGCAGTACAAAACCGCCAATGGCGTTAATGCGTAAGTACAAAACGCCGCAAATTTCGGCACTTAAAACCAAATCTGTAGCCTCGGTGCGTTAATACGTAAGTACCAAAAAGTTTAATTAAAATACTTGATTTTAATAATAAAAAAATATAAATATAGTGTATTTCACTATAATTGAAAGTACCTAAATAAGCACTAGATTATTGATGCAAAATACGAAAAATATGGAAAAATAAATATTGTTAATATTATAAAATACTTCAAGAAACTGTAATAATTAACGCTTCAAGCCTTCTGAAAAATCTTCATTTTGTAGTATCCTGATATGAGATTGGAACCGATATAGTTTGTACTATCCCTCTAATTCAGAATCTGAGTATTGAGAACTATTGAAGAACTCAATATTTATTGTCTTGTCATAGTAATCGATTTAAAAATATATATTTCCTGAAAGATACTCTTCTTTAGCAAAACCGTACAAATAAAACTGAGAGGTACAAAACGATTCAAAGAATATCCTACAAATCCCAACCCAATCCAGAGAGAAACTATAGACAACCACTCCAAAATAAGTTATTACATGCACTATTTCCTGCCGGCACGTGTTTCTGTTTACCTAAAAAATCCAATCATTCTAATCCAATCAATCACAAACACTTGATCGACTGCAATCTGACCTCGGAGAAATTAATATTAATGTATGGGACCAATCTTCTGAAAGAAACATGGAATAGTACGCCATCTGATAGAAAAAATTTCGTTCCAAAACCCAACGCATATATGAGGAGGCGCTCGGCCCAGAGAGTCGATTTCTGCCGTAACGCGTAGATGCGGCGCACGGCCCTGGGAGAATCTAGTGCAAACGCACATGCGGCGCATGCCTGTCCGAAGGGGTTAGAGCTTAAAGAAGCCGTAGTAGCAGCATTCACTGCACAGATTTATAAATAAGTCAGCAGAAACTCAAGTAAACAAAGTCTAAGTTCATTAACTGCATTTGGAAATAAGCAATTAAGGAATTACCTGTTGCTTCTTCCTCATTAATTAACACTAAAAAATGAATAATGTCTATTTAACCGGGCCTTCTTGATATTTATTTCAAACATTTCTGTTCTTGCTCATAAAAATTCCAGACTGGAAAGATGATCCATCATTATAAACAGGTGTTTATTATCGTGGTTCATCCATTCTCTTTAAGAGATAGCATACTTTCAATCGGAAAAAAAGCTCTAAATTTGAAAATTATATTTTATGTTATTTGACTCCATTAAATATATTTTGAAAAGTTACCAACTCTAACTTTTATACGGTCCCTGGTCCTATAAATCATATTTGTATTTTGACACTCTAACATTTTAAACAAAATTTCACTCTTCTGCGACTAAACTGAGCGAGTTATGGATCTTTGAATTTCATGATTTTTAACCAATCAGCGGCCTCGTCGAGCAAGTGCTGAGTATTGATTGCGGTTCGTCTTCAAGACGAGGTATTGATGGTGATGTGGTCTAGCAACGATACAAGGTTCCATAACTCGGTCAGGGTTTTATAGCAGGAGAGGTGCAACTTTTTCTTTTAAAATGTTCAGTATTGTCAATATTCTTCTTCTAACTATGGTTGTAGGACGGAGAACGTATCGGAGAGGTATTTTTGAAATATCGACTCTCAAACATATTTTATTTTTCGCATACGAGTCATTGAAACTATATGTTATCCTAAATTAATAAGTAATTCGTAATAATGAACACCTATAATAGTATATTGGATCTATTTCACGCTTAATTTCGATGTCGGGATATACAAATGGGAGTTAAAAAGTTACTCTAAGATTATGCGTTAAATGGATTTATAAAATAAAGCCCGCAGATGCTCCAAATATGCCCAAAACTAAGTTAATGGTATTTTACAAAAGGTAATTCACTAAAGAACGTATTGTGAAATTGCTCCTGTATTATCATTGTAAAATTTGATTGAATAGAGGATCTTTATTGCAAGAATTTACGGTGTATTGTAATATTTCAACATTTGGTCATTTCGATATCGAAAATGGACGTGGCGTTTTACAAAGTACTTACTAATACATATGCACGCACAAGATTTATAAGATCAATTCAGTAATGCAACAAGTAGCAACAACTCCAAGTTCATAGCTATTTTTTTCAAGAATAACAACTAAAGAACGTAGTTGTGAAATTGCTCCTGTAGTTATCAATATTGTAAAATTCCGATTGAATAGTAGAGGATCTTTATTGCAATTTACGGTGTATTGGGTTCTATTTCAACATTTGCTTCTGGCTCTCCGGATATCAAATGGACGTATGTTTTACAAAGTCTTATCATCAATATGCACTGCACAGATTTATAAGATCAATTCAGTGAATGCAACAAGTAGCAAATAACCTAAGTTTTAGTGAAGCTATTTTCAAGAATAACAACTAAAAGAACGTATACAGAAATTGCTCCAAGTTATCATTGTAAAATTTTGATTGAATAGAGGATCTTTTATTGCAATTTACGGTGTATTGGCTCTATTTCAACATTTGGCTTCTATTTCGGATATCAAAATGGACGTGGCGTTTTACAAAGTCTTACTAACAATATGCACTGCGGCAGATTTATAAGATCAATTCAGTGAATGCAAATGCAGCAAGTTTAACCCTGCTCGTACAGCTTCTTTTCAAATACGCGTCTGAAGAACGTATTGTGAATAAATTGTTCGTTATCATTGTAAAATTTCCGATTGGAATAGAGGATCTTTTATTGCACTTACGGTGTATTGACTTATTTCACCATTTGGTTTATTTTCGATATGAAATTGGCAGACATTTTGAAAAGCTTAGTAACAATATGCACTGCAGATTTATAAGACCGTAACCAGTGAATGCACTGGCAGCAACAACTCCAAGTTCAGTAGCTATTTTTCAAGAATAACAACTAAAGAACGTATTGTGAAATTGCTCCGTAGTTATCATTGTAAAATTTCCGATTGGAATAGAGGATCTTTTATTGCAATTTACGGTGTATTGGCTCTATTTCAACATTTGGCTTCTATTTCGGATATCAAAATGGACGTGGCGTTTTACAAAGTCTTACTAACAATATGCACTGCACAGATTTATAAGATCAATTCAGTGAATGCAACAAGTAGCAACAACTCCAAGTTCAGTAGCTATTTTTCAAGAATAACAACTAAAGAACGTATTGTGAAATTACCTGTAAAGTTATCACGCTGTGGACACTTGACCATTGCCAATAGATACGCGCAACAGGCCTACAGAAGCTGCATCTTGGTGCAATCGGGAGTCGAACAAGTAATCCTCAGACCAGCGGTGGTTTTGTCTATGAGCTGCAAAGCCGCAGTCCCCTGAAATTATTTGCAAGATTGTATTTTCGTTTTATTCTAATTGACTTACTTTTCCACTTTGAGAATTCATGATCAAACGAAAATGGCAAAAAAAGTAATAAAAAAATGTCGAAAGAAGACTGAAACCAATCAAGAATAAGAGAGACAGACCAGAGTTGCATCGCTTGCCCTCCTAATGGATCCGATATTAAGGCAAAGGAGATCAACGAGAAAGGCAACCTTTTCTCCGTTTTGAGATTGTGCAGTTAAATGAGTCGTATTTTTCAGCTATCATTTGGGGCGACTTCCTCATTTGAATCTTTCGCTTTTCCTCAGTAGTTCAGTCGTTAAAGTCGCTTTTCGTCCAATTCTGAGGAGATGTTTTGATTTCTTGATGTTTTTTATCAAAGGTACATAGAATCTAGGTTTTCCACCAATAATTTTTGTTGGAATTTTAGTTATGTAAAAAAACATAAAAACATATCTTACCAGTTACTTCTAACTCAAAACTATCAATTTTAATTACCATCATTGTACTCAAAGACTGACAGTAAAATTCCTCAACTCAGGTCTATAAAAGTTTTGCAGTCAATGCTTGTTCCTGAGCTGACGAGCCGTCACTGCCCCTCAGACACCAAGCTTAGAGCTACCACCAGCTTGCCACGGCGTGCTTAGCTGAATCGGAAAAATCATTTTAGAATCCTCTGCCTGTTTGAGAACACAATCTCCAAAAACAAGATGAATAGACCATAATTAAATCAGACACACATAGAAACTGACTTTTAAAATCAATTACAGATGTCCTATCATGTTTGTCCGTTGAGATCATAATCCATCAAAGGATGATTCCCAGTGGCGGATCCAGGAGGGTACAGGAGCTACAGTCCTCCCCCAACAACAGCTAACCAAATAGTTGATTTTTCAAATCACTGCAACTGTTTGTTCTGGAATTTCTTTTAAAAATTAAAACATGGCAACATTGTTTTCTGGCTTTGACAGGCTCGAAATTTCCCCTCTTTTTTTGCCATTCCACTCATACTTGTGGAATAAACGTGGCACCATTGTTTTCTGGCTTTGACAGGCTCGAAATTTCCCCTTTTGTAGTCAGTTCCATTCATACTTCGAATAAACGTATAACATTGTTTCTGGCTTTGACAGGCTCGAAATTTCTCCCTCTTTTGTAGTCATTCCACTTGTACTTGTGGAATAAACGTGGCAACATTGTTTTCTTTAGCTTTGACAGGCTCAGAAATTTCTCCTCTTTGTAGCTGTCCACTTGCACTTGTGGAATAAACGGCACATTGCTTTTCTGGCTTAATGGCTCTAAATTCTCCCTCTTTGTGAGTCATCTCCACTTGACTGGAAATAAACGTGGCAACATTGTTTTCTGGCTCTTGACAGGCTGAAATTTCTCCCTCTTTGTAGTCATTGCACTTGCACTTGTGAATAAGTGGCACCATTGGTTTTCTCATTTTGGACAGGCTCGAAATTCTCCTCTTTGTGTCATTCCACTTGCACTTGTGGAATAAACGTGGCAACATTGTTTTCATTCTGGTATGCTGAAATTTCTCCCTCTTTGTAGTCATTCCACTCGTACTTGTGGAATAAACATGGCACCATTGTTTTCTGGCTTTGGCATGCTCGAAATTTCCCCCTCTTTTGTAGTCATTCCACTCGTACTTGTGGAATAAACATGCAAATTGTTTTCTGGCTTTGGCTGTACTCAAATTTCCCCCTCTTTGTAGTCATTCCACCTCGTACTTGTGGAATAACTGGCACCATGTGTTTCTGGCTTTGGCATGCTCAAATTTCTCCTTTGTAGTCATTCCACTCGTACTTTTGTGGAATAAACATGCCCATTGTTTTCTGGCTTTGGCATGCTCGAAATTTCCCCTCTTTTGTAGATCATTCCATCCGTACTTGTGGAAGTAAACATGGCCTCATTGTTTTCTCTTTGGCATGCCTCAAATTTCCCTCTTTTTGTAGTCATTCCACTCGTACTGTGGAATAAATTTCACCATTGTTTTCTGGTTTGGCATGCTACAATTTCTCCCTCTTTTGTAGTCATTCCACTCGTGCTTGTGGAATAAACATGAGCTCATTGTTTTCTGGCTTTGGTATCGCTAAAATTTCCCCTCTTTTGTAGTCATTCCACTCATTTGTGGAATAACATCACTTTCATTGTTTTCTTTTGGCATGCCTCGAAATTTCCTCTTTTGTAGTCATTCCACTCGTACTTGTGAATAAACTGGCCCATTGTTTTCTGGCTTTCGTATCGAAATTCCCCTCTTTTGTAGTCATTCCACCTCATCAGGAATAAACATGCCATTGTTTTCTGGCTATTTGGATGCCTAAATTTCTCCTCTTTTGTAGTCATTCCACTCGTACTTGTGGATAAACATGGCACCATTGTTTCTTACATGCTTGAAATTTCCCCTCATTGTAGTCATTCCACTGTACTTGTGGAATAAACATGGTCTCATTGTTTTCTGGCTTTGGCATACTGAAATTTCCTCTTTTTAGTCTCATTCCACTCGATGCTTGTGGAATAAAATGCACCTTATTGTTTTCTGGCTTTGGCATGCTCGAAATTTCCTCTTTTGTAGTCAGTCCACTGTATGCTTGTGGAAACATGGCAACCATTGTTTTCTGGCTTTGCATGCTGCTCGAAATTTCCCCCTCTTTTGTAGTCATTCCACTCATTACTGTGGAATAAACATGCTTAATTGTTTCTGGCTGGTATGCTCTAATTTCTCCCTCTTTTGTAGTCATTCCACTCGTATCTTGTGGAATAAACATAGCACCATTGTTTTCTGGCTTTGGCATGCCTGAAATTTCTCCCTCTTAGTCAGTCATTCCACTTGCACTTGTGGAATAAACATGGCACCATTGTTTTCTGGCTTTGGCATGCTCGAAATTTCCCCCTCTTTTGTAGTCATCCCACTGTCACTATGGAATAAAGCACCATGTTTCATTGTTTTATGCTCAAATTTCCCCTCTTTTGTAGTCATTCCACTGTACTTGTGGAATAAATAATGATTGTTTTCTGGTTTGGCATGCTCGAAATTTCCCCTCTTTTGTAGTCATTCCACTCGTGCTTGTGGAATAAACAATACCCATTACTTTTCTGGCTTTGGCATGCTCGAAATTTCCCCTTTTGTAGTCCATTCCATCGTGCTTGTGGAATCAACATGCGCACCATTGTTTTTCTGGCATTGGCGTCTCGAAATTTCCCCTCTTTTGTAGTCATTCCACCTGTACTTGTGAATAAACAGGCACCATTGTTTTCTGGCTTTGGCATGTCGAAATTTCCCCCACTTTTGTAGTCATTCCACTCGTACTTGTGGAATAAACTAATCGCCATTGTTTTCTGGCTTTACATGCTTCAGAAATTTCCCCTCTTTTGTAGTCATTCCACTTGCACTTGTGGAATAAACATGGCACCCATTGTTTTCTGGCTGGCATGCTCAGAAATTTCCCCTCTTTTGTATGTATCATTCCACTCGTACTTGTGGAATAAACATGGCACCATTGTTTTCTGGCTGGCATGTATCGAAATTTCCCTCTTTTGTAGTCATTCCACATTCTTGTGAATAAACAGACCATTGTTTTCTGGTGCGTTTTCAGCCTGAAATTTCCCCTTTGTAAGTCATTCCACTCGTACTTGTGGAATAAACAACACCATTGTTTCTTTTCTGGCTTTGCATGCTCGAAATTTCCCCTCTTTTGTAGTCATTCCACTCGTGCTTGTGGAATAAAATATTACAGGTTCATTGTTTTCTGGCTTTGTATTCAAATTTCCCCTTTTGTAGTCATTCCACTTGCACTTGTGGAATAAACATGGCACCATTGTTTTCTGGCTTTGGCATGCTCGAAATTTCCCCTCTTTGTAGTGTCTAACTGTACTTGTGTGGAATAAACATGCACTCATGTTTTCTGGCTTTGGCATGCTCGAATTTCCTCTTTTGTAGTCATTCCACTCGTGCTTGTGGAATAAATATACACCATTGTTTTCTGGCTTTGCATGCTCGAAATTCTCCCTCTTGTAGTCATTCCACTGCATTTGTGGAATAAACATGGCACCATTGTTTTCTGCTTGGCATGCCTCGAAATTTGTCATTCCACTTGTACTTGTGGAATAAACTTGCACCATTGTTTTCTGGTTTGCTGCTCGAAATTTCCCCCTCTTTTGTAGTCATTCCACTCGTACTTGTAGAGTTAACGTGGTCGAAAACATTTTTTGGCTAGTCATTTCGTTTTGATTTTATACATTATACAAAGTATTGTAGCGTTCTTTGTGATTCTTTTACTCAACCATCACGGGCTGAACCAACAAGCTCAAATTACGGACATCACCCTCCTTCAAGGTAAAACAACATCTAAAAGAAAGAAGACTATTACGAACTAATTGTGTAAAAGTTAAAATGCCAGAGCTGTACATAGTGTAAATATTTCCTTCCTTTTTGTTTGCTTTGTTTTTCTTTTCTTCTTAAATAAAATTCCCGTGTCTTGCCCATCAAACTGTTCAGTGACCGGTCTGATCACAGTTACGGGTTAAAGAGACGGCGTTCTGTCAGGTGAGTAAAGTTAGAGTGTTTTGACTTACATTTATGTAGCCCACCCCCCCCCCCCAAAACCAAAATCCTGGATTCGCCACTGGGTGGCCCGTATGCTGCTCGGCATTGTGCATGGGAAAATGGCAACTCAAAAACACGAAGAGCTAGACAGATGAATTTTGGTATATGCTTTTATCACCATACATTAAGGTTTGCATGACAAGCATCACATTTTGGACTAAATCCATCATATTGTGACTATCTGTCGATATATCTATTCGTCCGCGCGTAAACACAGTAATTCAAAAACGCAACAAGCCAGATGAATAACTTTTACATTTATAATGTGCCCAATCCATTTGGTGTTATTAATTCCCTGTACCCATTGAAACCAAATGCTGTGAGGACTCACAGTACACTTTTGCACGCAACACTAATGTATACTACCCCCTTCAATGTTCCTGTGCAAAACTCGTTTGTTTTGATGTGTCTGGCTATTTCTTAGATTTTGTCAGAACGGTTTTGAAACACCCTGTAGAATCTAATACACTTTTTGTAAATATCTCATTGAGTTCATAAGAGAATGCAGCCAAAATGGTGGAGCGACCTAGTTGATTCAAATATAGAGTTAATATAAAGATAAATATATGGATTTATGTTAAAATGGAGTAAATCCACGCTCGTTGATGAGGACAATGTGAAACACTGATGCACTCCAACTCATCTATGTTCCTGTGAAACAGGTTTGATTTGATATATCTGACCATTTCTTAATTTCTGTCGGAAGACTCTTGAAACATCCTGTAGAATCTAATACAGTTTTTGTAAATATCTCATTGAGTTAATAAGAGAATGCAACCAAAAATGTTGGAGCGACCTAGTTGATTCAAATATAGAGTTAATATAAAGATAAATATATGGATTTATGTTAAAATGGAGTAAATCCACGCTCAGTTGATAGACAACAAGTGCGAAACACTGATGCATACCAACTCATCTATGTTCCTGTGTGAAACAGGTTTGATTTGATATATCTGACCATTTCTTAATTTCTGTCGGAAGACTCTTGAAACATCCTGTAGAATCTAATACAGTTTTTGTAAATATCTCATTGAGTTCATAAGAGAATGCAGCCAAAATGGTGGAGCGACCTAGTTGATTCAAATATAGAGTTAATATAAAGATAAATATATGGATTTATGTTAAAATGGAGTAAATCCACGCTCAGTTGATAGACAACAAGTGCGAAACACTGATGCATACCAACTCACCTATGTTCATGTGTGAAACTGGTTTGATTTGAATATCTGACCATTTCTTAATTTCTGTCGGAAGACTCTTGAAACATCCTGTAGAATCTAATACAGTTTTTGTAAATATCTCATTGAGTTAATAAGTGAATGCAGCCAAAAAAGGTGGAGCGTCCTAGTTAATTCAAATATAGAGTTAATATAAAGATAAATATATGGACTTGTGTTAAAATGGAGTAAATCCACTCCAGTTGATGAACAAAGAAAAGAACATCGATGCATACCAACTCACCTATGTTCTTGTGGGAATCTTGTTTGATTTGATACATCTGACCATTTCTTAATTTCTGTCGGAAGACTCTTGAAACACCCTGTAGAATCTAATACAGTTTTTGTAAATATCTCATTGAGTTAATAAGTGAATGCAGCCAAAAAAGGTGGAGCGTCCTAGCATTCAAAATATAGAGTTATATAAAGATAAATATATGGACTTGTGTTAAAATGGAGTAAATCCACGCTCAGTTGATAGACAACAATTCGAAACACTGATGACATACCAACTCATCTATGTTCCTGTGTGAAAACAGGTTTGATTTGATTATCTGACCATTTCTTAATTTCTGTCGGAAGATCTTTGAAACATCCTGTAGAATCTAATACAGTTTTGTAAATATCTTACTTGAGTTCAAAGAGAATGCACAAAATGGTGAACGACTCCTAGTTGATTCAAATATAGAGTTAATATAAAGATAAATATATGGACTTGTGTTAAAATGGAGTAAATCCACGCTCAGTTGATAGACAACAAGTGCGAAACACTGATGCATACCAACTCATCTATGTTCCTGTGTGAAACAGGTTTGATTTGATATCTGACCATTTCTTAATTTCTGTCGGAAGACTCTTGAAACATCCTGTAGAATCTAATACAGTTTTTGTAAATATCTCATTGAGTCTCATAAGATATAGAAGAGCCAAAATGGTGGAGCGACCTAGTTGATTCAAATATAGAGTTAATCATAAAGATAAATATATGGATTTATGTTAAAATGGAGTAAATCCACGCTCAGTTGATAGACAACAATGCGAAAAATTCGATGCATACCAACTCATCTATGTTCCTGTGTGAAACAGGTTTGATTTGATATATCTGACCATTCTTAATTTCTGTCGGAAGACTCTTGAAACATCCTGTAGAATCTAATACAGTTTTTGTAAATATCTCATTGAGTTCATAAGAGAATGCAGCCAAAATGGTGGAGCGACCTAGTTGATTCAAATATAGAGTTAATATAAAGATAAATATATGGATTTATGTTAAAATGGAGTAAATCCACGCTCAGTTGATAGACAACAAGTGCGAAACACTGATGCATACCAACTCATCTATGTTCCTGTGTGAAACAGGTTTGATTTGATATATCTGACCATTTCTTAATTTCTGTCGGAAGACTCTTGAAACATCCTGTAGAATCTAATACAGTTTTTGTAAATATCTCATTGAGTTCATAAGAGAATGCAGCCAAAATGGTGGAGCGACCTAGTTGATTCAAATATAGAGTTAATATAAAGATAAATATATGGATTTATGTTAAAATGGAGTAAATCCACGCTCAGTTGATAGACAACAGGTGCGAAACACTGATGCATACCAACTCATCTATGTTCCGTGAAACAGGTTTGATTTGATATCTGATCATTTCTTAATTTCTGTCGGAAGACTCTTGAAACATCCTGTAGAATCTAATACAGTTTTGTAAATATCTATTGAGTTCATGAGAATGCAGCAAATGGTGGAGACCAGTTGATTCAAATATAGAGTTAATATAAAGATAAATATATGGTTATGTTAAATGGAGTAAATCCACGCTCAGTTGATAGACAACAAGTGCGAAACACTGATGCATACCAACTCATCTATGTTCCTGTGTGAAACAGGTTTGATTTGATATATCTGACCATTTCTTAATTTCTGTCGGAAGACTCTTGAAACATCCTGTAGAATCTAATACAGTTTTTGTAAATATCTCATTGAGTTCATAAGAGAATGCAGCCAAAATGGTGGAGCGACCTAGTTGATTCAAATATAGAGTTAATATAAAGATAAATATATGGATTTATGTTAAAATGGAGTAAATCCACGCTCAGTTGATAGACAACAAGTGCGAAACTGATGCATACCAACTCATCTACTGTTCCTGTAGTGAAACAGGTTTGATTTGATATATCGACCATTTCTTAATTTCTGTCGAAGACCTTCGAAACATCCCAGAATCAATACAGTTTTAAATATCTCTTGAGTTCATAAGAGAATGCAGCCAAAATGGTGGAGCACCAGTTGATTCAAATATAGAGTTAATATAAAGATAAATATATGGATTTATGTTAAAATGAGTAAATCCACGTCAGTTGATAGAGGCAACAGTGAAACACTCGATGCATACCAACTCATCTATGTTCCTGTGTGAAACAGGTTTGATTTGATATATCTGACCATTTCTTAATTTCTGTCGGAAGACTCTGAAACATCCTTGTAGAATCTACAGTTTTTTGTAAATATCTCATTGAGTTTTAAGAGAATGCAGCCAAAATGTGTGGAGCGACCTAGTGATTCAAATATAGAGTTAATATAAAGATAAATATATGGATTTATGTTAAAATGGAGTAAATCCACGCTCAGTTGATAGACAACAAGTGCGAAACACTGATGCATACCAACTCATCTATGTTCCTGTGTGAAACAGGTTTGATTTGATATATCTGACCATTTCTTAATTTCGTCGAAGACTTGAAACATCCTGTAGAATCTAATACAGTTTTTGTAAATATCTCATTGAGTTCATAAGAGAATGTGCCAAAATGGGAGGACCTAGTTGATTCAAATATAGAGTTAATATAAAGATAAATATATGGATTTATGTTAAAATGGAGTAATCACGCTCAGTTGATATACAGACAACAAGTGAAACACTGATGCATACCACTCATCTATGTTCCTGTGTGAAACGGTTTGATTTGATATATCTGACACATTTCTTGATTTCATGTCGGAAGACTTTGAAACATCCTGAGAATCTAATACAGTTTTTGTAAATATCTCATTGAGTTCACTTAAGAGAATGCAGCCAAAATGGTGGAGCTACTAGTTGGTTCAAATATAGAGTTAATATAAAGATAAATATATGGATTTATGTTAAAATGAGTAAATCCACGCTCAGTTGATAGACAAGGAAACACTGATGCTACTCAACTCATCTCTATGTTCCTGTGTGAAAGCAGGTTTGATTTGATTAATCTGACCATTTCTTAATTTCTGTCGGAAGACTCTTGAAACATCTGCAGAATCTAATACAGTTTTGAAATATCTCATTGAGTTCATAGAGAATGACCAAAATTGTATGCGACCTGAAGTTGATTCAAATATAGAGTTAATATAAAGATAAATATATGGATTTATGTTAAAATGGAGTAAATCCACTGTCAGTTGATAGACAACAAGTGCGAAACACTGATGCATACCAACTCATCTATGTTCTTGTGTGAAACAGGTTTGATTTGATATATCTGACCATTTCTTAATTTCTGTCGGAAGACTCTTGAAACATCCTTGAGAATCTAATAAGTGCTTTTTGTAAATATCTCATTGAGTTAATAAGAGAATGCAACCAAAAATGTTGGAGCCACCTAGTTAATTCAAATATAGAGTTAATATAAAGATAAATATATGGACTGTTGTTAAAATGGAGTAAATCCACTCTCAGTTGATAGACAACAAGTGCGGAAGACTAATGCATACCAACTCACCTGTGTTCCTGTGTGAAACTGGTGTGATTGGATATATCTGACCATTTCTTAATTTCTGTCGGAAGACTCTTGAAACACCCTGTAGAATCTAATACAGTTTTTGTAAATATCTCAATGAATTATTAAGTGAATGCAACCAGAAAAAGGCTGAATGGCTAGTTAATTCCAATATAGAGTCAATACGAGTATTAAACAGACACATGACAAAACTACGTATGTCATTAAGCACCGAACTGCAAATTGTCTCGCGCTATCACGTTATGTAAAAATTCAAAAATAAATTTTAAAATATTCAAAAAAAAGAAGCGCAAAATTTAATTGGCTCCGTGCACTTGACGTCTCTCTCGGAAGCGTGAGTTTATTCCATTTGAACGCCATGTCAAAATAATTGACTTCACAAAAATATTCAAAAGCATTTATAAATTGTTTAGAAATTTATTTTCTTCAGATTAGTTTTTGTAAATTTATCAAACTTTTCGAAACACACACGAGTTATGAAGGATTAATTATTAAAGAATTTTTCTTTGTATCAGAAACCTTTTGACAACGAATGAGAAATTTTAAATAATTCAAAATAAATAAAATTCCAAAATTTAATTGACTGGGTGCACTTGATGTCTCTCACGGAAGCGTGAATTTATTCCATTATTTGAACTTCAAGTAAAAATATTTCACTTCATAAAAATATACTAAATCATTTACCAACTATTTCGCTAGGATTAATCTCTATACAATCATAAAGACTTTTAGAAACACACTTGAATTATGAAAATTATTTGATCTTGAATGTTAAATTTTAAATAATTCAAAATAAATAAAAATCCAAAATTTAATTGACTTTATTCCTTTCAAACGGAAGTCAAAATATTTCACTATATAGAAATATGTTGGAACATTTACAATTTGTTTTGAAACTTACTTCCGAAGATTAAATTCCATGCAATCATGAAACGTTTCCAAACACTCTTGATTATGAAGAATTAAATATTAAAGAGTTTTTCTTTGAATCAAATCGCTGTTGATAATGAATGAGAAATGTACTAATGATGTAATAAAGCGATAAACAGAGTTTTCTGGTGTTACGAAGTTATAAACACTGAATATTCAATCATTATTTGATTTAATTCATTACCTGATAAATTATTCGAATTTTTCTATCATAGTGCTTTCGGAACTCGTTGTGCATACAATTAAGTAAAGTGCTTAAATAATTAATTTTTCTCCATTTTATTGAATTATTTAACTCATTTTCATTGACTATCATTCATTTAATATATCTTCATTACTGTCCTTTGATGCTCATCTATTAAAGCTATCGCACATTTATTAAAGTATCTAATTCGATTTTATCAAAAGATGGCTTAAAAGCTTTTTGTATATACTTCAACTAATAATCACGAAATAAATAGAGCGCAAATTATTTGACGTTTTAATCAGAAATATTTGTAAACACTTTAAAGGTTATTAAATAAGGATAATTGCACTTAAAAGTATAAACTAGTTACTTGTCAGCATTAAGTAATTAGGTTTTCAAGAAATTAATGCATTTTTTACAATTGATGATGACGTTTAGGCAGAGTTAGAGTCGAATATATGTGAAACATTTCTAAGAACATTAGAACAAAGAACAGATGATGCACAGATATGCATAAAAATAGCATCTTTATTTAAAAATTTAAACAGTATGTGTGGGGGTCGTTTATGGTACAGTAAACAGTCCAATTAGGGTAGTAGCAATTATTTAATTAAGTTTAAGTTACACACGGACAAGTCTACACATATAATTTCAACATTAGCAAAACATAAATAATAAATATTAAAAGAAGTTTTAAAAAAACGCTTTTACCAATTCATTAAAAAAGAAAATAATAATTTTTCTCAAAAATCGGGAGGTCAATACAGCGTGAGGTGCAGGTAGAAAATCTGTGAGTAAATTAGAATTGCAATCACATTTATAACATTTTTTATATGAGGAATGTTTAAACATTTCGTTTCTATGATAAACATTGTGGTTTTATATCTTTCTACTATTGTTTTGAGCGCCTCACGCTTTTACGATTTTTGTTTTGACCTCTAGATTTTTGAGAAAAATTATTATTTTCATTTTTAATGCATTGGTGAAAGCGTTTTTTAATTTCTTTATATTTATTATTTTCTAGTTTTTAGTCTTTAATTTATGTCATGATCCAGTATTATAAATAATTTATACATCAACTAACTAAAGCAATTATTTTATTAAAAAAGGTCTGATAGGATGTACGTAATGGACCCTATGCTTTATTTAATTTCAGCAATAATTTCTTTAAAAAGATTTATAATAGGACATACTTATTTTTATTTTTATTGAAACGTTTAAATTACTGTGTCAAGTATTTTAGTTCTGAAAAATACTATAGATGGCGCAACTGAAACATACCGAGCGCAAACGCAATTTTGCGAATTTTTTTAAAAATCGATAATTGATAGCTCTAAAATTATTAAAGTATTGCATTGTCATCAAAACCCAATGAATCTACAACATTTCAGAACTCTAGTGCATTAAGAAGTGAGTGAAAAATCGATCACAAAATTCCAATCTTACATATATACATACATACAAACATGAAAAATTTCGAACTTAGTAAAAGCGTTTAAATACAAACATAAAACATTTCGAACTCAGTAAAAGCGTTTAAATAGAAATATGAAACATTTCAAACTCAGTAAAAGCGTTTAAATACAAACATGAAACATTTCGAACTTAGTAAAATCGTTTAAATACAAACATGAAACATTTCGAACTTAGTAAAAGTGTTTAAATACAAACATGAAACATTTCGAACTTAGTAAAAGCGTTTAAATACAAATATGAAACATTTCGAACTTAGTAAAAGCGTTTAAATACAAACATGAAACATTTAGAACTTAGTAAAAGCGTTTAAATACAAACATGAAACATTTAGAACTTAGTAAAAGCGTTTAAAAAGGAGAGTTGCTTGTTATCGATCATCACGATCCGTCGTTTGGCAAATATAACAGTGAATCCAAATGCCTGGTCCCACGTTCTGCGTCAAATATGACGCTGGATAGTTCTTTTGAAAACATTTAGGATTTTTTGCAAACACTAAACACAAACATGAACACACAAAGGATACGCATTTACATTAATTTCTAACAATTACAAAGGGGTTTCGGATTTACGTTTTTCTCATAGTCGTTCCCCAGATAGATAAGAAGGTTGAGGAAATGTTGTCATTTCACTTTCCATAGGCTGTCCGCGAAAGAATTTCCGTGCAAACCGTTTCGGAAACCATTGCCAGAAGGTTTAAGTAGAAAGGCTTGTTATGAACTACCTCACCGACAAGGTTTGAACGACAAGTCTGCGAAAGCATTTCCACGCAAACCGTTTCTGAAACCATTTCCGAAAAATTGACGTAAGAAAGCTTTTTATCAACAACCTGTCCCATCGTGTGTATCCCCGTCCGGTATACTGGTTAATGCTCTTGCCTTCCAACTCTTTGAACGCGGGTTCGATCCGCGCCTTGCAGGAATTTGAAGCTTTGTCACAATCTAAAACGAAATAGTACAAGTAAGTTCAATTAAAAATTAGATTAATCAAATTAGTTGAAAGTGATAAATAAGCTTTGATTAATTAAGATTCCTAATTGATCTAGTTAATTGACATTCCAGAAAATTATACGATGACGTCAGAAGAAGGGGTATAAAAAAGAGGGCTGGACCCCTCTGCAGGAGTACGGATTTGAAGAGAGGGTGGAGAAAGGGGGTTGGACCCTTCTATAGGAGTACGGCTTCGGAGGGGGAAGGAGGATCTATTTTGTACGCCAAAGGAGGGCTCTTAGCAACCTTTTGAAAGGCCTGAAACAAGCTTTTAAGGAAAGCTTGGGGACACCTTACAGAAAACCTTGTTTCTTGTTGTCTAGCGAACCTTTCCACTATCTTGCTAAAAGGTTCAACCCTTGTCAAGGAAACCTTTGTGACATCCCTTTACCCTTGCCGACGACAAGGTTTCCAAAACCTTTTAGACAAGCTTTCTTTGCTATCTGGGTCAGTTCGTCAATTCACAGTTCTAACTGAATCTCTGTTGTTTGCGCCTGATCACCAAAGGTGGAGCTGTTCTTATAGCGCAGGAGCATTTGTCACACGGGACAATTCCCCTCGCATCTTTCTCTTAAGCAGGGCACTCACATCTCTCCCAAAATGGAATTTTTGGAACATGGGAAGGAAAAAGCAATCATCAGTTTTAAAAACCGATGGAAATTGGCATAGTGGAATGGCAATGCTGGAATTCAAACGAACTCTAAATCCAACACTTCATGCGCCGATTCCAATTTGGGACCTCGATGCGAGGCTAGCGGCAAAACAAAGGATCTGCCTACATTGAGACCTCGCTTCGAGGGTAGAAATGAAACTCGGAATCTCCCACGTATTGAAAGGGGAGGAGGGTGGGTAGAATTCTGCGACTTTGAACCTTGTCTCAAAACAAACTTTGGAGCCTTAGTGAATGACGCGCCTCATTTTTCAACTTGAAAGGTTGGAAAACCAGCGGAAGTGACCTCCCCGAAACTTTCTCTCATACGACCAGTAATGTGGTGTGGGTAAACACCCAGTTGGTAGGTAAATATTTTTGAGGTATTTACCCAAGGCCTGGTTATTTTGAGAAAAAAATTATGAATGGTTATTTACAATGAAACATTTAAAATTTATGAATTCCCAAAAACTTAATATTTTGCAAAAAAATTGCGCATGTTCGCAATTTTTCAGCGCGCTCAAGTACCACAACTTTATTTAACATTTTTGTGTACGAAATCTTACTATAGATATCGCACATTTCACTACACCTCTGGTTAATGACAGAAGTCCATCTGGAGAATATCAGAACAAAGTTTCGTTTTGGGGATTGCCATAATTTCCGAACCGCGTGTTTGCTGCTCTCTACAATTTCCGCCAAGGTCAAACGCCAACCATACTCACGTGAGGAAAATAAGCGAAACGCTCGCCAACACACAGTCGTAATGTGCATTTTGAACTAAATATGCAATTTGAACACCTGTTTTTAACCGATTGAGATGAAAATTGGGCACAGATCTATAATTAATGTTAGCATCCGCGGTATCAAGTTTTATTTATCTAAGTCAAAGGGTTTATGAGATACAAGTATGCAATTATACAGACCGAGAGACAGTTAACCCATTGCGGGATTTGGCCCAAAATTTTATACGGACCTACATTCATGACGATAAAACTATGTACCAAATTTTATCCATGTAGCTATTCAAGTTTTTGAGTTATAGCGTTCGCATGACCTCGAACATACAGACAGACAGACTTCGCGTTGACGGATTTTGCCCAAAATTTGATAGAAACCTACAAATTATGTTTAAAGACCACATACCAAATTTCATCCCCGTAGTTTTCGAGTTATCGTGTTCACACACAGTCATAATTCCAAAATTGTGTTTTTCGGACTCAGGGAGGTCTATAACGTGGAAATTCGTCAAAATCTCGAGTTCGAATTTTTTGACGATTACAATACTTTCTCTTTGTATACTTCGTACACGAGAAAGTAAAAAAACAGTCTGGTGACAAATGGAATGGAATGGAGTGCAGATGAATGTCCAGCTTTAAAATTCTACAATTCGGGCGTTTTGAGCCCAGCTTCGTCGTATTGTGAAGATAAATATGGACTTTGGACCTCTTCCCAATATCCGATTGCGTCCAAAATTCGATACTATGTCTTCTATTTTGATGACAGGGCTAAAATTAGAAAGCTAATTGATCTGGCCTGCTGAATTTCTGAGTTATTGCATTCATTTATACAGGAACAGAGAGACCGACACAGTCACACAGTGGAAGGATCTGGTCGACAATTTGAGATATCTCTGCAATTCCGATGTTAAAACAATATGCATAATTGCATCCAAATAATTCATTATCGTGTGGACATGACCACGGACTGTCGAACAAATAGCTTATCATTCGACAGATATTGTCTAAACTTTGGTATATCTCTACTATTAGTTAGATATACCTCTACTATATATATAAAATATCTCTACTACAGTCGACGCTCGTTATAACGACCCTTTGCGTCCCACAGTAAAAGGTCTTAATAACGAGTGGTCGCTATAGTGGATATAATTAAAAAATGTACACATTCATGTTCAGAATAGGCTATTTTTCAAGATATTCCAACTAAATACTCAAATTATTTTTTATCGTTGGTATTAAAAATAAAATTTTATCAATTAAAAATATATTTCTAAAATAGATTTTAAAGTAGAAAATAAAGGAATTTTGGAAAAATACCGGGAAGAGTGTCCTCTGAATTCGGACGTTGTATCGGGATTAGACGACACTGGACGGTCGTTATACCGGAAGTAAAATAACATAGTGCATAGGGAAACACAGTTGGGGATTTTATCACTGGTCGTTATAATGGAATGGTCTTTATAATGCGTGGTCGTTATAACGAGCGTCGACTGTATTAGTTAATAAAAACATACACCAAACATTGCATTACCTAGTTCCTTTTTTGATTTATCGTTTTTGTAGTCCGAGGGACAGACAGACATAGTTCCAAAATTGTTCGTTTATTGACTTAAGCAGACAAATCTTGGTAATTTATCAAAATTGCTTGCTTAAGGGGAGTTGGAACCTAAACCCATTAACCATAACCCTGTTACTTCAATGTACCTTTTAATCAAAATCTGTTATAGATTCACGTTTGAAAATTTTTATACAATCAAAGCACATCCTTCTTATTACACTGAAAGTAGAAAATCATCTCTTCATTCGAGAGATTTCCCGTCAAATTTGACGCGTTTAAATAGATATACAGTCGGACCTCTATTTAACGAAGTCGCTATATCCCGAAAAAAAGTTCGTTATATGGAAAATTCGTTAAATAGAGATTCACCTTTTAAAAAACTTTAAACTACACAAAACAGATTTTAAATTCATGAACACTAAATATTATTTAAAAAAGTAATTAATCACACCTTTATTTTGTAAATTAATATCTATTTGTTTTATATATTTTACCCATCAAAAAGAAATCTGAAAGGAATGCGAGAATAAAACAAAATATTGTCCGGGAATACACTGTATTTTCAAGTTTAAAAAATAACTTTATAATAAAATTAATGAATTTTAGCATTTCATTATACGAAGGTTTGTTGATTTCTGCATCATGATCATTTCCATCTTCATCATTTTCGTCTTCATCGCAATTCATTGCTGTATTGTTTTTATTTTTCACCCTGTCCACTTCAAAACTGCCTCGTCCACATCTTCATAGACGCATGCTTTTAAACGTTTTGAACAAGAATTCGATGAATCATAATTTTGTATCTTATCACGATTTTTTTATTATGGTTGATAAGCTGTTTGAAGGAATACCAAATTTTAAAGCAATATACTTTTTTTCCACGCCTTTATCCACCTCGCGAAGAATTAAATTTTTTTCTTTGATGCTCAAGCACTTTCGCTTTGACATTTTCCAGCTTCAAGGTCATTGATCACCATAAAATGTGTTAAAAAGTATAAGTTTGAAATGTTTAGAAATATTTTGAGAAATAGGGAGGGAAAAAAATATTGGATCACAAGAAAAAGTTCGTTAAATAGAGAATGCACTTCGCTATTTGGAGGTTATTTTACGAAGAAATTCGCAAAATGTTCTTGGTTCCAAGAAAAAGTTCGCAAAATAGAGAAATTCACAAAATAGAGGTTCGTTAAATAGAGGTCCGACTGTATATGCGAGAGAAATGTTTAACATTGATTGAAAACAAATGAAATAAACATATGTTTTATGACAGGAAATATTTTTTTATTTGCATATTATTTACATATATCTTTATTCAAAAAACCTCTTGGTAAGCAACATTCCGTGTAAAGTATTTTTCATTGTTTAGCCAATTTTATTATCATTCAATAACCCTTCCAAACTATATCACGCGCATGATATACCACTGACGTAATTTACTACTTTCTATTAAACGAGTAAAAATTAAATCAATTCCTATTTAGGTCAACAAAGAAAAATTTTATTTTAGAAATTTTTTTCTCCCATATAAAACTAAAATCAATTAATTAAATTTAATTAATGAATAAATATTTGAGATGAATTAATATTGAAAAACTGTATTAACATCAAGTGTCATCCGCGCCTTCGTGAACATACCAGAAAACAAAGGATATTAGTTCTAGAAGCTGGCAAACGTAGCTCCATCTTTTGAGAAAAATTCGAACCAAACGACTCAAGGCGACATATGCTTTCTCCCATACAAAACTAAAATTAATTAATTAAATTTAATTAATGAATTGATAATTGAAAAAACTATATTAACATCAAGTGTCATTTACTACAAGTTAAAAAAAAATGTATTTGACCTTGAGTGGATGAATAAAAAGTATTTTATTAACGATTGAAAATTTGAACAAGATATATAAATAAATATGTATAGGGAGAGTGTGAACTAATAGTAGGAATTGAAAAAAAAGAAATTAAATTGAAATATAGGATAAATATAATTTAAAATTTCTCGGGAACTATTGATCATAGCGTGATAAATTTTATATCAATCAAATTTTATTTCACTATTTTAGAGCTATTAAATTTGAAATTAGAATGTCAATTACTCTTTTAAATTTAAAATTGCTGAAATTTAGGTTCTCTAACAATGAAATAATTCTGTTTAACGTCTCGCAGTGCTATGGTGCGAGTTTTATTGTTGGTGACGTCAGAGCGTTACCGAGAGATCTGGGCTATTTATTATATTAATAATGATTTTGTAAAACAAAAATCAAAAATTTAGTTTTTGCAAATTTTTTTGTGTCAAAACAAAAAATGTTAAAGTGGCCATTTCGATGTACCTTTTTACTTTCTCGTATACGAAGTATACAAAGAGAAAGTATTGTAATCGTCAAAAAATTCGAACTCGAGATTTTGACGGATCTCCACGTTTTAGACCTCCCTGAGTCCGAAAAACACAATTTTGAAATTATGTCTGTATGTCTGTGTGTGTGTCTGTCTGTGAACACCATAACTCGAAAACTATTAGAGCTACGGAAATGAAATTTGGTATGTGGTCTTCAAACATAATTTGTAGGTTTCTATCAAATTTTGGGCAAACTCCGCCAACGGGAAATCTGTCTATTTGTATGTCCGCGGTCATGTGAACGCTATAACTCAAAAACTTGAATAGCTAAATGGATAAAATTTGGTACACAGTTTTATCGTTATGAATGTAGGTCCGTATAAAAGTTTGGGCCAAATCCGTCAAAAAGAGGCATTCAAATTGCATATTCAATTTCTTTTAATCCGATTCTCATGCGCATGCGTATTGGTAGCAATCTGTTATTGTTGTAAACTTTATTTACAACAATAAATAATGTTTTCAAACATCAATTGTTAACAATTTTTTTATTGTTGTAAATAAAATTCAAGCCGATCTCATTATTTCAGCAAGTCTTTTATTTACGAGCTTTTGCAATTGTTACGATTGTGGTAGTATAAATTGTTTTCTCGGGAATTCAATTCCAAAGCAGAATTTTCGCCTTAGTATTCATTTCATTGCCTATTTTATTGCACCTGCTTCAAAGTAATATTTTTTTGAAACGGGGCAACAGATATTTCATTTCAGGTTTGTTGGTTTGTTTCACTTTCTCGTATACGAAGTATACAAAGAGTAAGTATTGTAATCGTCAAAAAAAAAAAAAAAAATTCGAACTCGAGATTTTGACGAATCGCCACTTAGATAGTATACGAGAAAGTTTAGGAGAGACCACTCCCGCTGGTTTTTTAATCTGTTAACATGTTTGAAACTTTTTTACAAGTAAAGTACATCTTTCTCATCACACTGAAATGAGCCTTTAAAAAAAACTCAAAACTTTTTAAAAAATTTTTTTGTGTCAAAATAGGGTAAAATTTCACTATGTCTACTTAAATATTTTGTAAATTTATAAAAATTTAACCAAAAGCGCATTTCAGTATAATGAGAAAGGTGTACTTTACTTCGATAAAAAATTTCAAACATGAATCTGTAACAGATTTTGAGAAAAGATACATCGAAGTGGCCAATTTAACATTTTTAGCCCTTAAGCGAACACGGCATTTGTAGGGAAATGAAATTGGAAGTTACAGGTGATTAGAAAAATTATGTTTTAATTTTTTTATCCATATTACAATATTTTCCTTTTCTTTGTAATTTTCACTTTTGAAGTTTAAAGTTCACCGTTGCTTCACTGTGGAATTTTTGGAACACGGGATGGAAAAACCAATCGTCAGTTTTAAAAAGCGATCAAAATTGTCTCGAATAGATAAAAGTGATGGAATTCCGAATAGATTGAAAGCTGATTAGTCGTTTGGTGATTTGAGGACATCGTTGCGAGGGTTGCGGGAATACAATAGTTTTGCCTAGATTGGGACCCCGCGACGAGGCTCGATCACGTTCAAAGTAAAATCGGAAATCCGCCGTGTGGGGGAGGATGAGATCGGGTGGAAAAAATTCTGCGACTTTGAACCTGGTCTCAAAACAAACTTTGGAACGTCCGTGAATGTTTTGCCTAATTTTTGGACTAAAATAAGTGGAATACAAACCAGTTTTTGGGACAAATGGCTTAGACTTTCGTTCTCATGAATTCCCAGCTTAATAACAATTTTTTTGTGTGTTATAGAAGTTTGGAAGAACTGGAGGTATTTATTGACTTGGTCACCAAGAAATTTTGAATATGAGGTGTCTCGATCACTTTTTACTTTCCCGTATATGGAGAATACAAAGAGAAAGTATTGTAATAGTCAAATTTGACGTTGACATTTCGATGAGACTCAATATTTCATACCTCAGTGAGTCCAACAAAAAAAAAGAACTAATTTTCGAGTTTTGTCTTTCTATTTGTGGGCACAAAAACTCAAAAATTCAGCGAGGTAGACAATTGAACACCAAAATTGTAATTTCTAACAAAATTTGGCAAGCAATCCACTTATGAGAAATGTGTTTGTCTGCCCGACCATCTGCGCGGGATATGCCGCATATTTACGGATCCTACTATGGTTTGGATAGAAGTAGCTTTTCATTGGCTCTCAGCGTCACGTGACTTTGCTTGCTTCTGACTGATGTCATAGGAGCGCGCTTAGTTTGGATTTCGATTTTTGTCTGAGCTATGCATTAAGGAAAAACCAGAATTATCTTCTAATTACGATTATTTGGATATTTCTAAAGGGAATGATGAATTCAAGATAAGATAATTTTGGCTTCTCCATGATACAATAGCTAAGACAAAAATCGAAATCCAAACTAAGCGCGCTCCTATGACATCATTCAGAAGCAAGCGAAGTCACGTGACGCTGAGAGCCAATGAAAAGCGACCTCAATCCAACCCATAGTAGGATCTGTAAATATGCGGATACGCCACAGGGTGGATAGATGAAATTTGACATATGTTTGTATCACCAGAATTGCAAATCATTATAAAATTTTGGACCAAATCCTTTAAATGGTTGACTTCCTGTCTGAGTGTCAATTCTTGTGTATGTAAATGCAAAAATTCAAAAACACAATCTCTTTGATAATTGAAATGTCTTATATAGTCTTATCACCAAAATCGCAGACAAGTCTTAAATCTTGGACCCACTTTCTCGAATGGGAGACTTGCAAAATACCTACTAGTTTTTATTTTCTACTAGCAGTACGCGCACGTGGAATCAGGACTTAACCAAATGAAAAAAAAAACGCCCACAATTGACATGAAAATTTTTGAAAACAAAATCAAAACAAAAGATACACATTATTTGATTTTCCTGCTTATTTGTTTTCGCCCTACAGTACAGAGTACGTTAATCCAAAACAATATTACAAATCTGGAACGTGAAAATGATTATTATACAGCAAGCAAAATATAAAATTGAATCCGAATATAATAATCGAAGTAATAATTCATTCAGGTGAAGGTCATAACGTATCCTGCGCGTCCTCCAATCAAAATTGCCAGCGACGTTCCGAATAAGTGCCGCGCGAGGAACTCGATCGAGAATAATAACTCTCAACCGCCCAGAAAAAAAATAATTAAAAAAAAACGGGAAAAGATATTTTAACCGTTCTTGTTTTAAATCCGACAGAACCGTTCTAGTTATAAACTGAAAAAAAATGAAAATAATGGTGTTATTAGAAAGACGGATGCAACAAATTTAAAAACAAAAATAACATTCCGATGCCAAAACTGACTATTATTTTAAAATTTCTCAAAATTCAGTAAATTACGTTAGAAATTCAAAACTAACTTCATTAGAACAGAAATCGCGTCCTCTTTCCGATGGTGTATCTATTTTTGTCGTACAATTATTCGAAACCATTCTATTGAGAAATTAGGGCGAAACATCAACCAAAACAACACAAAACATTAAATAAAAAATTTTCTAGATTAAATTTTAAAATTTCGGCTTCGAGGTGCATTCAGTCACCATTACGACTACCTGTGTGCCAAATGTCATGGATGTAAGTGCGATAGATTCGTCTGGACATCGCAGACAAACACACGCACACAAACATTGCCTTTTATAAGTATAGATGGACGAGTTTTCTGCTTTGTTTGTTTACATTTAATTGCCTTTTATAAGTATAGATGGACGAGTTTTCTGCTTTGTTTGTTTACATTTAATTGCCTTTTATAAGTATAGATGGACGAGTTTTCTGCTTTGTTTGTTTACATTTAATTGCCTTTTATAAGTATAGATGGACGAGTTTTCTGCTTTGTTTGTTTACATTTAAGTGCCTGTACATGCTAAGTCAACGGAAGCTTCGAAGCCGAAGTCCAACATACAAGCAGATAAACTCAAGGTTTTTAATTGTAAATAAACGAACCAGAAAACTCGTACTGCTACGAAGCACATAACGGGTCACTTTGATTAATAGAAGATATCATCTTCGACTTTAACGTGAATCCTCGACTCATGGATTTGGCTATATGAGATACATTAAGTAGAATCAGAACCACCACTTTCTCAAAGATACGAGGTAAAGGCACAGAAATTAATTACTTATACTGAAATGTGGGGCCGAAATATGTGTAAGGAGTTTTATTTTTTGATTTCAAAATGGTGGCTGTTTTAAGATATCCGACTGGTTTAAAATCGTCGTTTTTGATGAAATTATGACTTAATTTTGTAGCCTGTTTAATCCGCTTTCTAAGACTGTCTGACTTTTTACTCTACGTGAATTACAAATGGAGTTACAGCTGTTTTATTACCGAAATGTAAGCATTATTTTATGTTCATTAAAACTTTAAATGTGTTTTCTGAGAAATGATATTTTTGGGGAAAACTGTCGACCGTAACAATGATTTCTCAAAACGTTATTCAAGTATTGATATGAAATTTTCTGAGATTGTTTTCTGTAACATGCTTGATGTTTTCCTCTAAAAACTAAGGTCAATTTTAAAATAAAGTATTATTTTTAAGTGCTTAAATATAAACGAAAAGCATTTTTTCTGAAAAATTACCCGTTTAGTAAGTATGTTCAGCTATATCTCAAAACTATTTTAAAGTACACGAAATATTTTAGAGCATAACACAGATAACTGTCATAAAAATGTACTTCTACAAGGATTTATGTATATTTAGAATATGATTTTGTCTATGGCTGTTAGCGCAAGGCAAATATTTTAATCATTTTTCTTCAAATTTCTCAGTTTTTTTTTAAAAAATATTATTTTAAAAGCTTAATTTTACAATATTTTCATAGTTTTAAAACAAGTGCAGTTGAGAAATAACATTAAAATATATATATAAGTTATTTTTCAAAAAAATGTCTCCGAACACAATCGGATACCTTAATGATTTCATTGTTTGGCAAGCCAGTGGCGAGTTTGGCAAGATTAACACATTTGAGTCATTGTGGTGATGGCGTAACATTTTGCTGTAATTTTGTTAATAATGATAAAAGCAGACATTTAATTATAACTTTGTGAATACTTATAAAAGCAGAAACTTGTGTAAATAATCAGCAGTCGAAAAAAAAAA